>VOPJ01013489.1:0-164126 GCA_014673585.1 Semibalanus balanoides
GGTCAGAGGCAGCGTCCGTCTCGGCTCCATGCGAGACAGAGACGCGGACGTCGCGTCGGTGCCGGAAACTCGATACTACTGCAGCACTGCCCGCGGAAACCTTCATATCGGGCAGCAGCGCCTGGACTTAGCGCCTAGTACAGTCACTCTATCAGAAGCATCTAGTGTGAATGGTGTACGGCACTCTACTGGACTAGCCATGCCAGCTTCAAAATCCCGGTATACATTCGAGACTTGAATGCCAGCAGGCCGGTAGAAGATGTCGCACACGCCTCCCGCCCCCGCTCCGTTGCCTCGGTAGGTACTGATCTGTCGGATCAGGCCATCGGGAGATTGTGGGGATCAGAGGGTGTTCTTATACAAAAATAGAGCCACGGCTCGATTTTTTTAAAGATCATAGGCTCTGATCTGCGAACTACTTACTGTTCGATGTCTCGAAAATAAAGGCAAGAAACTTAGTAATACTAAGCATGCTATCGTTTTCAAGTATTAGTGTTTATAATAACGACTTGCTAATAGTACAAAATGGCTCAGCATTTGATTAAAAAAATAGAGTCATAGCTCGATTTTTTATAGGATTTTTTATATTTTTTATCGATTTTTTTATTTCAACTCTGGTGTCGCGTTGAGCCCAGAGGCACGCAGGGTGTCGTATTTTAAATCCTGCATTTTCTCTTATGGAAACATTCGGCAAAAATATGGTGCGTATCATCTGTATTTGTTACAGAAATGCAGATAAATAATCACATAGGAACACAGAGACGGGATAGCAGAAGAGAAAAGTGACGAAGGTGCCGTCAGCTACCAAATTTGGGTAAGAGGCATCAGGATTCTTTCCGGGCAAAACATGCAAAGGCCTCATGCATATACGAATACGCATACATAAATACCCTGCATAAATACGATCCGAAAAGGTATGCGGGCGCGTCCTCCCCCACCCCCACACCGCTTTCGACGTCGTCCAGGCTACTGGGAAGGGAAACTTAGCAATGCATCATCTCTGGCTAAGTGGGTGATGCTAGAATACATAAACAAGTGCATTCCGAGTTTGAGACAGCCAAGGTCGAGAAGCAAAGCACAAAGATCGCATCTTGTGCATGCACTGAATGCACACCGTACAGGCTTCCCGTGAGCAGGAATGGCGTGTGCGGGACATGGTAGCAATCAGCCGGCTTAGGCCTGCTCTACAACAAGTCCGCCCAGGCTGAATTCTGGTACAGCGTCGAAGCAATCCTGCGAACTTGTGGAAAAGCCGATCTACAACAGTCTTACTTTGTCATTACACTGGGATGGTAGGTTGTGCTGTCATTCTGCGCACAAATATCTATACGGATGTTGTAATAAAACAGCAACAGTCTTTCAGTGGTTTGACCAAATGCAGACCTGGTCACCAGTGCCGAAGCAGCCGAACGGGGATAGGATGGCCCGATGGGCGAGTCAAAAGACCTTTGACCGAGCTGGACTCGGTAAGGGATTTCAAACTGATATGGTTACTTCGGTGGAGCACTGCATGTGCACCATTTGCACACCATTTATTAATGCTTTGAAGCAGGGGCGAGCCCAGGGGCGATATTTTTACGACCGGCAGGACGCCAAAAGCCAACGGGCGGCGGGGGAAGGATGCCATTATAGGCCAACAGAAGCGCAAGGGTTATATTAAAAGTTGGATCGAATACAGACGATACATTGGATATAGGGAGAGACTTGGGACGTATCTCCCGGGCCGTCCCAAGTAGCCGTCCTTGCATCCGCCCTTGCTTTCAAGAATGACTGTTCTCAGTGAGTGCTATGACGTCACTTCGAATAAACATCCTTAGCTGCAGCTGCTACAGGTACTCGCAACAACTGAGCGTCACGTTCAATTGAATCGCTATCAGCAAGTTAACCAACCGCTTACGTCAAAGTCTGCCATAGACGATACTGCTCCTGATTCTGAACCGGACGAAACTAGTTCAAACAGGCCCGTGGCCTTGTGTCCGGCCAGGCTATTCTATAAACAACTTTTTACGAATGATTTGTATCTTCCCTCGTCAGTAATGTTCTCACTTTCAAGGTCACAACGCAACAACTGCGACAACATCTCGATAGTGATATTCCAGCGCCAGTAATATTCCACGCCGCACCTGATTCAATAATGATAACTATCAACCCCCCATAGTCGAGATCAGATTCACGATTTCCCGACCCCCGCCCCCGCCACCATGTTCTGGGATTCGACTCACCTCAGCCGGCTCGATGATGGCCACTTGACCCTTGCCCAGCTTCCTGGTGAACTTTGCTGCCACACTGCATCCTCCGCACCCGCCGCCGACCACCACCAGTTTATACCTGCGGCCAAGGGCACACGTCACTATACATGGAATCCAATGCAATTACTATAGCCCTCACCCCCGGTATCAGAGGCGAGGGCATAAGTAGTTTCATTAGATTTCACTGCGTGCAGCACCGACAGACAGCACCGATGGACATTAGACAATGTTGACCACAAGCAGAACTTTATGAAATCGGCCGGGGTCCCTAATGTTAATTTGATAGATTTTAACTCCATTCTTACCATGCAACGCCATAGGCCTAAATGTTGAAATTTGAAATAATTTGGGGGGCTCAGGCCCTCCCCAAGAGATATAAAGTTCGCACCTCTGATGTTTGACATTGAATTAAACGGGTGCACTAACGCCTATTACTAGTCGGGGGGGGGGGGCGAATCGCCCCCCTTGAGGTTTTTCGCGTATGGGTCATTCCATAACATCCAACTCAGAATCTTCAAACTTGCTGCTTTTCCCAACATTCTTCCATTGCGTCAAAATCCCGAATGGTGTACTTTTTTCAATTGATTATTAGGAGGGGGTCAGGACAGTTTTTTAAGGGGGCGTGTTTTCGGCCCGTTTTGACAACAAAAATCTTGCGTGGTTTAAAGCATTCATCGGAGAGTTGTGTGTTAAGAGAAGTGTCATCAAAAACAGACTCGGTAGAAGATTGATTGTTTTTGCAGATGGCTAATCCTAAAATTTCAAATTTTGAAATTTTGAAATCAAATTTTTTTTTAACATATTTTTTTCACAAAATGATGCAAGTTTTTTTATTTTCCAGGACGCTTATAAAAACGGATTGTATGTTGAGAAAAACATCCCAAATAATATGTGTTGAAATTTTTCAGGGTGATATCTAAATATCTTTGAATGACCTGATGTCAGGTCAAATGCTAACCTTCAATATAAGTATATGGTGAAAAATGAAAACGGAGGGTTTAATAACATTGCATGAATCAATTATTTCAGTATCAAATGTCAATCTTAGGCCCATCTTGATGAAAAGGATGAATTTTTTTAGTCAGTGACCTTGTTGAAAGGTCCATTCAAAGTCACCAACACCTTTTTTAGCATAACTCGTAATAAGAACATCATAGAGGACTCACAAATGGTCTCAACAATGTTTTGTCTCGTCAATAGCGTCTTTTGATATGCACTTTTGACGCGATTTACGTCAGCGCCCGCGGCGCCTTGACCTTGACCCGGGGTCAAATTTCGATTTGACAAGTTGAATATGAATTCGAAGCCGAAATGACGCAGAAGGAACACGATGGTATCAAATAAGTGCTGTATATATTTATATAAAAGGGTATTATAGCGAACAAACATTTGCTGAACAACAGGTTTTTAACATTTTGTTGACCTCTACAGTCCAACATTTAACCTGAGGATCATTTCTGATGCTTTACGGTGCAGAATCAATTAAAACCGCTTTACAGCGATTTGTCCGGATTCCTCCTAGCTGCCCATAGTTTCAGGATATAATGGCAAGGTTTCCTGAAAATATCCATGTTTTTGACAAAAATAATTTTTTGATGACTGTCATTTTAACCTTGAAGATATACCCATAGGTCACCAAATTTGAACAAAAAATAGAGTTCATTGTCGAGCTTAGTCACACACCAAGTTTAATGTTTTCTAGCTCTTATGAGCAGCGAGATCTGAAGGGCGGGCCGAAATAAGCCCCCCCCGACAGTGATTCGTATCTTTTCATCCCTCGCAGGAATAGCGGTTAAGTAAGGTTGTTAAGAATAGTTTCAAAGTATTCTTAAATTAAAAAAAAAAACAGACGCAAACAAACATCGCCCAGGAGAAATGGAGGGACTACCTACACTGTACCAGTGTAACGTACATTTCATACATATGAATGGGATGGATTTTTTATAATTAAAGATGAACAGAAGGGTGTGGTCCTGCCAGGGGTGCAGTTGGGGGGGGGTAGTAGAGGGGGCACGTGTCCCCATTGGACCGACTTTTACACTAAAAATATCGGCGACGTCCCTATTTGTGACTGTTTAGGGTTCCTACAAAATATAGTGGCCTAAATCCGGGAATATATTGTTTTCGCGACATTTTTTGGGGGAAGGGAGCTTTGCCTAGGGAGTCCCTGGGGTTGCTGTGCCCCCTTGCCGAGGGTCTTGCTGCGGCCCTGGGTCCTGTGGCCCTCAACAATATTTAATACTGGCATAGCAGGGGAAGAAAATAATGAAAATGTAAGTACACAATGACAAAAGATAAAGAGGTACCAATAACAACATATATCATTTCCAGCAAAATGAGAATATGCATAGGTGATTTGCTTCGTTTTGTTCGGTCTTCTATATACAAGCGAACTTAAAATAATATAAATAAGCAGGAGCGTCGCCAGCGGGGAGGATCGCTCTGGCCTCGCCTCCTCACCAGATTAGTGGGATTCTAACGTTAGTCGATATGAGAGTTGGGGGTCAAACACCTAGCTGGTCCCCTAAACACCTGCATGGCTGCCTCCGCTCAACATTGCGTGGCAACGCCCCTGAAAATGAAAATGAAAATTAAAACGCCATAACATATTTAATAACAAATGGAAAGTAAGAATCAGGAAGAGTAAAGACAAAACATATCTCATAATACCTGTACAAATGGTTGAAAATACAAATAAATACATCAATCGATAATAAAATGAAAATTGCTAAACAATAAGAAAATGAGTCAAGAGTAGCCTCAGCTCACGTGAGGTAGGTGTAATTTGTAAACAACCCTTCCCATCGTGATCAGTACCCGATGCAGGATGGCTACAAATCGAGTCTAATACAACAAGAGAAGAAAGCCACGAGGGGACCAGCCGGTGACCGAAACTACGCTCCTCGCTGATCCTATCTTACGTCATGACGTCACACCCTCACCAGAGAACCATTGATAACGTGCTATACACGCCGAAAAAATGTAGATTATTACACAACATATTCGTCTCTATAGAGGCAATCGATGATCCCACATGTCGCAGATAGTCTGGCTCTAGTGCCAGCCGGACAGACGTTTCCTGAGTGCATCTGATCAGGAACGTCCCGTCACTTCAGAGTTCAGTGTACCTACATAATACATTGGCAAACTGTGTGTATCTGCTAGCACGGTGTGCACGTAACTGGTGCGTGACCTCGGTCGAGTCGGCGCCCAGACAGTTCTCCTTTGCATACCCGGTCCCGGGCTCGGCATGCCAAAGTGAAAGCCACGCGCACAGTGAAAGGAAACAATCATGAGATCAGCGGCCGTCGACCGGCCCGGGGACATCGTTGATCTCCGCACAACCACAGCACAGCACTCTCCGCACAGCCCAGCAGACTCGGATCGTATACTCACGCCTTGTTGGCCTGCTGTGTGGCGGACACACTGAAGTGGCGAGCCGCCGGCACCAGGCCGGCGGCCTGACAAGCTCTCAGCGGCAGCATCACCACTGCACCACACACTGTCACCACTCTGACCGCTCAGCCGCTCACCGTGGCACCACTCGCCTCACTGTACGGCCCTGCTTCCCTGCTGCGGCGCGGCACCACCGCGAGCGCCGACTGACCGCGTTATTATCCTGGCCCGGTCCGGAGTCCGGATTGCGGCCCGAGCGTCAGTCAGCTGTGCCGCCGCGCAGCCGCCCGGCTCGCGGCGGTCGCTCCCTCCCGGTGACCTTCAGAGGGCCCCACTGCGGGCCGTGACGCTCCCTCCCGGTGACCTTCAGAGGGCCCCACTGCGGGCCGTGACGCTCCCTCCCCGTGACCTTCAGAGGGCCCCACTGCGGGCCGTGACGTTCCCTCCCGGTGACCTTCAGAGGGCCCCACTGCGGGCCGTGACGTTCCCTCCCGGTGACCTTCAGAGCCAACTGAGGGCCGTGAGTCGTGACGCAGTGCCGGAGAGTGGAGAGAGATGAGGTGACAGCTGACTGAAATGATACCCGCCGACCCGGCGCGGGGCAACAATCGGGCGAGGTCATGCCTCATGGATAATGAGATAGGTGCTCTGCTCGAGTCAGGGGTGTCGTGTTCCGAAAATGATTGGTAGGGCCCAACCACTCCGCGAAAATCTAAACTAACCAAAATGTAAGTTTCTTCACGGATTTTGCGCACTTAATTTCGAGCTCCAGCCTCCATCCATATGTAAATAATAATTCAAAATAAGCAAGAAACACCTTAGACACGGCAACAACATCACCGGATTCAAATAGTCACGAATATCCATATCATGGATAAAGGGGGAGGAAATGATACCCTTCGGTCCATCTCTGACCCCTGTGACGCACATCGTTTTTTCACATGGTGACCGGGTAAAGTGCAACTTTGCGGACACTCAGCCCAGACCGGCACAGCAGATAGGCTGATGTATAACCCAGTCCAGCACGGCATTTTTCGTTTTATAACGGGGTAAAAGCGACGCATTAATATTTAAGCAAGTAGGTGCATTAGATGAGATTAATCATGCACGCAAATCCAGCATGCGTAGACAATAACTCCCAGCCGTGCCTTTGACCCATTCGGCCCGTGAGCTTGTCACTTGTAACATGTATCTTAGGTATGTACCGTCAAAATTCATGAAGTATTTGGCAGACCCGCTCCCCTGGTTACGAGCGAGCGCGAAGCGCGGAGCGAGTCCTCATTGACTATCGGATTTTTATCACATATAAGCGGCGACCAGGGCCGGGCCGCCGGCCCGACCGCGACGCTGTAAAAGACAGCTTATATCTTTTAACCGATCCGATTTGGGACAAAACGGTCTTGCGCCATATATAGCCCCATGCAATGAAATTAGATATATGACATGTTTTTCTCAGGATGGGTCAGCACGGCGCGACACCGTGGACACGTGCGCCGTCTAGGGGTGTCAGCAAGTATCATACCTGCTGTAGCTTGAGAAACGGCTGGGACCTATAAAAGCTAAAATTTGGTTGTGTAGGCTGAGACCACACCACATAAATTGGCATGTTGCACAGGTCAAACTCTGGGGTCAACTGTACGTGCGCACGTGCACCCCTGTTCCGTCCACGGAAAATACTGCAAAAACATCGTTGCAATACCGGACCTCTATCTCGGCAACCAAAAGTCGCAAAGACCACGGCTCAAACACAAGATGACGTAGAGAAACGATTTCCGCCCGGGCGCTTGCACTATGTGTTCGATTCAGCGGCGCGTGGTACGTTGCAAAGTTACTGGCTATACAACGCAAATTCATAGTTTTGATGACATCTTTGCACAATTTAAATCAGTGCTCAGCAACCTATGGGACGTGAAGCGATGAAACCAAACACTAATCTGTAGACCAATGTACCGTCTCTTAAAATGCATTCAAATTTAGGTTTTGCATGCAGTATTTCCACTGTTAAATTCTGTCTGTAATATTTTTATTAACGCGATTTTATAATATTTCCTTAATTTACACCGCCGTAGCTTCAAAACCAAAGGGTGTGGACGATACAAATGATGCGGCTGTCATAAAGCGCTAACTCCACATAAGTCTTCTCTATGCTAAGTGGTACCCACCCAAAAATGAATTTTTGGCTTCAAAACATGAAGCTTATAAATTGCAAATTTAAGAGTATAAACGCTTCAAAACCTATTTAGTTTTAAAGTAATTCGATGTAGTTCGAATCTATTTCGCACTCGGCCAAAACAACACAGCAAAAATAATTCAAATGCATGCTTTGCACAAGACGAACCTCCGTTGGACGGGTGATAAATTGGCGCGCATTTATTCGGACTCGCTCGTCCTTCGCCGTCTTACTCGTCTTCGTTTACTCGTCTTCGCTCGTCTTCGCCGTTTTCGGCGTCTTACTGGTTTTATCCCATTGCTTGGTGACCCGATAGATGTAAAATTTCGATTTCCTAGCTTGATTTTTTCGTCGGTCCCGAAGGCTTCGAAATTTTCCCCATTACGCCTACGGTAAAATGGAGACTGATACTCTGGTGCTGGTAAAAATATGATGCTATTTTAAAAGCACCGTTTCTTGTTGCAACATCGTCGCTTATTATATAACCTAGGATCCAAGGATATTATATACCCTAGGAAATTATATATCACATTTACTGTACCTTAGATACCGTCATAGGCGTCACCACCACTGGGGACACTACGGACATTGTCCCTAGTAATTTTCAGCCTCCCCTTATATGGTCCCATTCCATGTTAAAGTACACGTGCACTTGGATTTGTCCCTAGTAATTTTCAGATCGTGGCGACGTTCTTGGGTACCGTCAAAATTCATAAATTATTTGGCAGATCCGCTCCCCTGGCAACGCCTATTCAAACATGTTAATTGGGGGGGGGGCAAACGCCCCCTCCAGTGAACCATTTTGCCCCCAGTCAATATGTTTTTCCCACCCTGATGTAATTCATTCCTTGTCATTTGTCGCTTGATATGCTTTAAAATAAAATGCAAATACTTATATGTATTTGTATTTTGTACATTGATAAAAATACGATAAATTCTATAATATTCCTAAATGTATAGTATTTCCCACCCAAAATAGGTATATTCTGTAAAATACACACATACCTAAGTAATAATAACGTTTATCTCATACCAACTCGCAGAGGTGTCGCCGATAGTTATTGAGGGGGTCGGCTGAAACGACGAAAAAATGTATATTCATTTTGTTTGCGTGCTTTAAGCCTTTGCTGCATTTCTAATGTGAATTTTCATGTTATAATAGGTATTTAGTTAGTTAGCACCGCACGCATTTTTTTCAGGTTTGCCTGTTAAAACCCAAAAATCAAGGCGGTGGGCCTTGTAGAGGATAAGAGGCTAAATTTTATATTTATTAAATTAATCGTTAACAATTGACCTGAGCTCAATTTTGAGAAAATATAATGCAATTGCATTTTTCAAGAGCTTTCGTTTGATTTTTCTTTTCGTTTGTTCCTAGCTATCATAGTTCCCGAGATAATTGGGGGTTGTTCGAAGCGCAGTCCTATAACTTGAAAATTTGACCTTTGATGTCTTCTGGGCTGGCGACCTCAACATGGACCTGAGCTAAAAATGTTCTCTGCAACTTCGAATTTCCATGTCGAGAGCTTTCGATCATTTTGTATGCGTCTTTCTATCCCTTTTAGTTTTCGAGTTAGACGGGAGGCCATTTTGCCCCCCACCATGGCGAAGTTGTCTCGGAGGCCCACCAGGGTGCGGGTTAGGCTNAATTTGGTGTGAGGCTGGAGACCACACCACTGGCAATGTTGCACAGTTCAAACTCTGGGTCACACTGCACGTGCACACGTGCACCCCTGTTCCGTCCATTACCTACAAAACATCGTTGCAATACCGGACCTATATCTCGGCAACCAAAAGTCGCAAAGACACGGGTCAAACACAGATGCGTAGAGAAACAATCCGCCCGGCGTATGCACTATGTGTCAATCAGCGGCACGTGGTACGTGCAAAGTTACTGGCTATACAAGCGCAAATTAATAGTTTTATGACGTCTTCACAATTTAAATCAGTGCTCAGCACCTATGGGACGTGAAGCGATGACACAAACTCCAATCTTCATACCAATGTACCGTCTCTAAAATGCATGCAAAAATTTAGGTTTTTATGCAGTATTTTGCTGTTAAAATCTGCCTGTAATATTTGTATTGTCGATTTTATCATATTTCCTTCATTACACCGCCGTAGCTTCAACAACAAGGGGTGCTAAACGATAAAAATGATGCAGCTGTAAAGCGCAATCAAACCCATCTAATATCCACCAAAAATAATTTTTTGCTTTCAAACATGAAGCTTATAATTGCAAATTAAAAATAACGCTGCAAAACCTATTTACATACATGGACAGTATTTGCATCCTTAACTATGTAATTTTTCAATTGCATATATGTAGCATATCTATGATATCTATAATGATGTGTTTATGTCGTGTACTGGCATAATTTGATATGCAGCATTATGTTTGGGAAAATACATGGACTGAGCATAATTATGTTTGTTAAAGTCGGTGTACCAATTATATGAAGACTCAAATGATGTCAGGTCGACGAGCAGGACATAATATTCTTATGGCTATTAATGGACATGAGTAAACAGGGCTATGATGGACTTGCAATTTCGCACAATTTCACGCTACCTTTGCACAATGAACATGTGTTCTTGTAGTGTCCAATAATTTACGCTGGAGGGAATCGATATATGTGTTTCAAATTGAATTATATCTTTTTCAAATTGAACTTTATCTTTTTCAAATTGAATTTTATCTTTTTCAAATTGAGTTTTATCTTTTTCAAATTGAATTTTACCTTTTTCAAATTTAATTTTATCTTTTTCAAATCTAATTTTATATTTTTCAAATTGAACTTTATCTTTTTCAATTTGAATGCAAAATGGCGTAGATTTTAATGTTCTAAAACAATAGGTGGCCTCTTAGGTCATGCCAATGACCCAAATGTCATAAAATCGTAAATGTGTGAAAATTGAATGCTGATTGAGCAAAAATGGTGAAAGACCATAGGTATAAGTATTCTTAAAGGGACACTCCCACATTAAAAATGTGTCAAATGTACGTCGTTTGTGGTGCAAAATATCAAGTGAATGCTGCCTAACACGTTTATGACATTTGTTTCTCACAAACCGTGCTCAATTTCCTAGAAAAAAAAGTTTTAATATTTGGGCTGATGACGTCATATGAAGGAATTTTGGGAAATAGAGAAAACCTTCACGCCACCATATGTATGGCTAGTGTATGGATAATGTATGGCCAGAGGTAAAGAAAGTCGACTATAATCAACATTTAGTAAAAAGAGACGACGACATCGGCTCAGGATCCCCGTTCAAATACACGTTGGGGACTGGGGTATGTTACAAGATCGTCAAAATCAATACCTCAAATTTCTTTGTGATTCGACCTCGGTGGTTGTTTTAACTTATACCATACATAATTTAAATGCCAAGCACGCAAAATGGCTATCTCAACTCAAATATTATGCTAAGGTGGGACAGTCCCTTTAATAATGCCAAATTTGGAAATCAGCGTCATGACAGAACAAAATCCCAAAAGGTCAGGTCAGGTCATCTGAGGTCAGTGACCTCAGTTGCCCTGTGGAAGCACATCATCCCAGTGGAGCATATATGTAGTTATGTAAACAGGATCCCAGATTTGAAATCAGCGTCACAAACTGTCCTAAAAACGGTTAAAAGCCAAAACAAGTCATCTGAGGTCATCGAAGATCAGTGACCTCGGTTAACCTCAGAAAAGGTCAGTCGAAGTCACAACTCAGCGGAAGCCACAAATTTCTCCTGGAAACACCTTTACATATGCTTCTGAACAACAAACACTCGGAAAATGCACAGTGCACATGTTACAACGATCAATACTACGGGACACCAGTTTCGCCTGACATGACCTTTAGAAACAGGTCATATGTCACGGGTCATAAAGGTTAGAAGTTTGAACTATTCAGAGGATGTGTAGAGTTGTCTAAAAAATGAGTACGGAAAGTTTCATTGCAATCGGTTGATCACTACGCCAATTATTTTGAGAAAAAAAAACGATGGGGTGGCATCCCCTACCCGGACGAGGTTTAACCCTATTCCCTGCTGGGGAAGACTCTGCCCAACCCCCGGTAGTTTTTCCCCTGCCGCTTCTGAACCGTTAAGTCTATCGTCTTCATTTGTTTAAAAATCCTATAATTAAATGACGCGTGTTTTGTAAAAAATAAAAATCGGTTCAGCAGAGGCGGATCCAGGCTCATGTTTTGGGGAGGTCATTACGAATGCGGTTGAGCGGCGCATACTTCCTTCGTAGTTTGCGGTGGAATACAAGCGTCAGAAACTACGTCACTGCTATATACATCATACGAACTTGGATTACACATATTTTGGGGCAGAGGTGCACTCAGGTACATAAAATGGGAGGCGATATCCTACGTCAAATTAGGCCCAACTTCAAATAAGATAATAAAAGGCGTTTCGCACATGGTGCCCCACGTTGTTTACCTGGATCCGCCTATGCGCAATATATTACATTTAACAAATTAAAGCAACAAAGCCCACATGTAAAATTCCTATCTTTCCAAACATTCACGAATAGCACATATTTGTTATAATAATTATCATCCCTGAGTGCGCCTATGATTTTTCATTTTGATGCTTATCCCTTTCATATATTGAAGACCATTACATTAGAAGCTCTCAAACGTTTCATGCATGAAAATCGGTCGAATCAAATGGCCGCATTGACCTTTAAAAAAATGCCTTCTGACCCCCTATTTTTTAAACAAAATTAATTTCGGGGACCAAAATAAATATTTCGTCACGATGAATAAAATGGTGTTTGTCCCATCGAAATCTGCCGATTGTTTCTCGAGATTTCTGGGGGGCAGAATCTGCCCCCGCAGGGAGTGGGGTTAAAGTTTTTTTCCCTTAAATACCTTAAGCACAGTCGTGCTGTATAGTGCATATCATTCAAAAACATTATTTTTTTCAAAACTAGTTCATCATCAGAATGCAGCTGGGGCCCTTAGCGCCCAGCTAGGGAAATTTCAATTGTTTTGCCCCTAGGGGACGGCTGCTATGGTTTTCTTCAATTTGCTGTATTAACTCTTCAGACCAAGAAGACAAATCTGTCTGAAAAAGCTACCCGATCATTTACAATTGGGGCCCCTAGACTGGCCTCTTATAAGGGAAAGGGTCGTTGACCCCTCAAAAACATAAGGAAAGCCAGTCGTATTGCATATCATTCGAAAACGCTCCGCTCAATTATGTAAAGCTAATTCAATCATCAGAAAGTGGCTGGGTGCCTGAGTCGATAGAACAGATTTGAAGGAAGTCAAAGGGGCCTTCTCATAGGGCTGCACAACTGAAACTGCCCTAACTGGCCTCTAGGGCTTCAAGCTGCATGATGATGATTTAAACTGCTTTGGAAAATTGAGCACTCTTGCAACACGTCTGGGTTTCTTAACACTTTTTAGAAAAGGCTCCATTACTTTATAAGAGACCGGTCTAGGGGCTCTAATCGTAAATGCCCGGTTACCTTTCTTCAGTCAGCTTTGTCTTTTTGAATTGAAGAGTCGATAGAACGAATTTAAAGGAAGACTTTGGACCGGCTCATAGGGCTATACAACTGAAACGACCAGCTGTATTCTGATGATTAAATTTGCTTTGGAAAACTAAGCGGTTTCAAATTGCATGCAACGCGGCTGGATTTTCTAACGTTTTTAGGAAAAAATAAATTAAAACCAAAAAATAAATGATCCCGTAGGGCACCCAGGTGCATTCTGTTAGTTTCATCTTATGTGGAGCATTTGGTGCTTTCGAATGGTCAGCTTGCTGTTGTGTGAATTACTGCAGTCTCCAGTCTGTGGTGCTACTGTTGTGTGAATTACTGCAGTCTCCATTTTGCGGTGCTACTGTTGTGTGAATGACTGCAGTTTCCAGCCTTTGGTGCTACTGTTGTGTGAATTACTGCAGTCTCCATTCTTCGTTGCTACTGTTATGTGAATGACTGCAGTCTCCAGTATTAAGTGCTACTGTCTTGTGAATTACTCCAGTCTCCAGACTTAAGTACTACTGTTCTGTGAATTACTGTAGTCTCCAGTCTGTAGTGCTACTGTTGTGTGAATTACTGCAGTCTCCAGTCTTTAGTGCTACTGTTGTGTGAATTACTCCAGTCTCCAGACATCGGTGCTTCTGTTGTATGAACTACTGCAGTCTCCAATCTTCAGTGCTACTGTTGTGTGAATTACTGCAGTCTCCAGCTTTCTGCAATGTTATTGTTATGTACGCAACTGCAGTCTTCAGTCTTATGGCATTACACATGACGTAACCATGGATTCCATCAGCAGTGCAAAACAAAATGTAAGTTGTTACGAGCGAGCGCGAAGCGCGGAGCGAGTCCTCATTGACTATCGGATTTTTCTCACATATAAGCGGCCGCCGGCGGCCCGCCGGGCCCGGCCAGACGCGACGCTGTCAGAAGTTATATCTTTTACCCCGCATGCCGAGTTGACAACGCGGGCTTCGCCTATGAAGCCCCATTTCAATGACATTATGATTATTTAACATGTTTTTTTCTCATGTGAGTGGACGTCAGCATGGCGCGTGCCGCGTCAGGAGTTCAGAAAGTATGATCCTGCGTAGCTGAGAAACGGCTGGACCTGATAAAGCTAAAATTTTTTGTGCATGCTGGAGACCACACGCACTGGCCAAGTGCACAGGTCAACTCTGGGCATCAGCAACGGCGCACGTGGCACCCTGTTCCGTCCACGGAAAATTACTGCAAACATCTTGCAATACCGGCCCTATTCGCACCAAAGTCGCAAGACACGGCACAACCAAGATGCGTAGAGAAACGATCGCCGCTATGTATATGTCGATCAGCGGCGCGTGTTACGTGCAAGTTACTGGCTCATACAAACGCAAATAATAGCTTTATGACATATTTCGACATTTAAAGCATGCTCTCATCCTATGGCGTGAAGCGGATGAACATAACCACCCCAACTCTGATCCCGTTAGACCAATGTACCGGTCTCTAAAATGCCCATGCGAAAATTTGAGTTTCTAATGCATATTTCGCTGTTAAAATCTGGTCTGGCTAAATTTGTTTGACGATTCCTATACATTTCCTTCATTACAGACCGGCCGTAGCTTCCAAAACCAAACGCGTGCTTAACGATAAAAATGATGCAGCATGTAAGCGCTAATAAATTCATCTAATTACCCACCCAAATTAAATTTTTGCCTACTGCAAACTTGAAGCTTATAATTCAAATTAATAAATTTAACCGCTTCAAACATAATTAGTTCAAGTATCCGATTAGTTCGGATTATGTTGCGACAGCAAATACAAACCACA
The DNA here is from genome assembly GCA_014673585.1 of Semibalanus balanoides. Classification (NCBI taxonomy): domain Eukaryota; kingdom Metazoa; phylum Arthropoda; class Thecostraca; order Balanomorpha; family Balanidae; genus Semibalanus; species Semibalanus balanoides. The sequence goes on from VOPJ01013489.1 coordinate 15,110, forward strand.
GGCGGAAAATTCCCACCATGCCATGCTTTGCACAAGAACCGAACCTCCGTTGGACGGGTTGAAAATTACGCGGATTTATTCGGACTCGCTCGTCCTTCGCCGTTTAAGGCGTCTTACTGGTAACCAATACAGTCGGCTGGCAATTTACATAGCCTTTTCTAATTCGATGTGAAGAGCTTACGTGTTCTTTGTATTGGGAAGAAATACTTAAAAAACACCCGCTCGGTCCTGACCCACTCAGGGCGTTTCCTGGTGAAGAACAAAGGGTGGTATATTCAGCATGAATTGCTTAACTTCACTCACGGAAATTTAGATGCAGAAGATGTGATTTGTGGTAAAACCCTACGCATTTGGTGACTTGGGGATTTTCGGTCGGAAATGAGTCAAGTGGTTACATTTTAAGAAGAATGATATTAAGCTGCAATATGAAACCGGGAGCTCTTTCAATTTTGTGGATCTGGACGATACAAAATGTATTATTCTGGCAAAAAAACTTATCCAAAATGTGCTAGATTTGAAATATCTCTGCAGAATAGACCAATAATATTTGTTATATGATTTATGCACAGCAAGCTTATATTATAACCTCAATATCCATAGCCTCGAAGTCGTGGGTCATATGAACACGAAAAAAAACGCATTGGTGTTAATCTGCTGATGCATCAATTATGCAAAACTCAATCAATGGAAGGCCAAGCGAAAACGTCTTATCATTTTTTGATACTGTCAATGTGTTTAACAGCTACATTCATACATGCATAAGTACATACCATGCCATCATTTTTTTAAGCAGCGCGCCAAACAGATTAAACAAAAAGTTCCATTGAATCTTTTTAGCAACGTTACCATGGTGACCTCTTCCACTTCTGGTCATACAACTGCATTACAAATTCAAACAGCTTTGAGGCTGACGACCATTGGCAGTGGGGTCTTGAAGTCAACTCTGTCGTCAAGCGGGCATAAAACATCGCAATCGCTCGCCGTCAGCCGAACCTTTTCATGTTCATCGTCACGTAGACAAAACGCATAGGATCGTCGGCCGAGAACAATGACACTGTCGCCGAGTCCGCCTTTTTCTGAGCAGCTCGCCTTCTTCAGTGGATTTTTCCTTCTCCTGTGGAATCGGCTGTCACTTCCGGTCCGTTGCGGCATCACGTGCCAATCTGTATCGTCTCCGAGGGGTAATGATCTCCGCCGTTGGTGGTGGTCGAGCAGCGGCCGGCATTCAGTGCAGCGCCGGCGGGATGCTGCGCAGTGCGGACTGCCGGCCGCGGCGGCGGCTGACTGCGGTGAATGCCGGCCGGTGGAGCGGCGCTCCGAGCAGAGCCCGGCCCGGTGCCGGTCGTCGGCAGAGACGGCACCTGTGCTAGAGCGGCGGTCATGGCCGCACCTGTCCCGCCACTGCTGGTCCTGCTGGCCGTGCTGGCCCTGCTGGCCGGCCGGCCCACCCCGGTCTCCTCTGCTGACACAGGTGAGTTGGACGGCGCACGGCAGACCGGTCCGCCGAGCCGCCCGCTATCCGTGGGAGCGATGACCGACCCAGACAGATGAGCTTATGCTAATGGATCTGCAGCAGTCTGGCGTGTTTTGACCCCGGCCGTGCGTGAGGCACGCACAAGTAGACGGGGGCGCAACCGCTGAGTTCATTGTCCCACTCCGAGGCGCACCGGTACAATTATTAGTAATCCCAAGCAGAACAGAACGCCTGTCAGATCTGCTATTTGTGAACATTCGATTTACGGTCGTCAGCTCTGTTGTAACGGTACATTGTTCTGAACAGACTTGTAAACAATTAATTTTTGTATGACTCGATTCATCAGTGATTCCTATGAAACCTCAATGGTTATATTCTGATTCAAGTTACCATTCAGTGAATTGATTTGCAAAATGCAAGTGATTTGTGACTCAGCTTAATGATTCAACTCTGATTATCATTCTGATTAATGATTCACGTGCAATTATAAATAGATTGTAATGTGTTCATTTTTTTGCTTTGCAGTATTCTTCCAGATAATTATAATCTCTTTAGATAAGCAGGTAATAGACATGATAGCCTATATCAGGCATCATGGACGCTTTGTTGGCAGAATTTTATCTCATGAACTAACAATAGTGTCTGTCTAGTAACTACTTTGTACAATATAAATATCATGTTGAATGCGTACATCCGGCTTGAATCGATTAATTTGTTGATTCTATGCAGCGCAAATGATTATGCAAGTCATGACTCACACTGATGCCTGCGTAAAATGAAATGATTCACATGTGATTCTTCGTCAAATAATGCGATTTTTGAATCGTTAATCGAATCACCGTGAATCGTTTACAAGTCTGCTTCTGACAGATTCAGCTGGTGCCTGTGTACGGTGTTCCGTAGTTGAGTCAGTCATGTGTATTGCTGAGTTTGATGTCCTGCTACCGTCTCATAGCACACGTAACACTGTCCTCTCGTCACGCATCCTCCTGCTATTCTGATAGTGAGCTGCCAGTGAAGCCCGTCTGATAGCGCTCTCAGTAAAGCCAGCTGTGGTCGGTGTTTGCATCGCAGTCCCCGTCGTATACACATCAGACAATGGTGATAGCTTCTTGTGCCGTGTGCAGTCGTTCCGATAGCTACGTGCTAGTTATGTGTGTGTCGATGCAGTCTCCATAACACATTTGGTGTTACTTTCTTGTGATGCATTTTAGTTTTTGCCGGAAACTGAGACTAAGGCTGTTGTGTAGTCTTTCAACTTCTGACAAGAAGTATGTGACTTGAAGCTATCTCTCCTTGGCCGTATATATTGGGCGGGTATAACGTTAGTTTCTTCTTCGTGTCTTATGTGAGTTGCACTCCACACATTGTGTGCGCTGCGATTATCGGCGCAAAATTGGATTTTGTTGAGCGAGCGCTAACGGTCAACTTCCTCGCTTTGGCGGTTGTAAAACATTATCATCCCTATGAATAATACATTTTCTGATTTGCTTTCGTTCTTAGTTTCATCTTCTAGTTGTATTTATTTTTGAAACTAGCACATTTTCAGGGGCAGCTATTCTGTTCCCAGTGGCGGCCTTTTCATTCAATAAATCCTACAAAGCCCATACCAAATCGTTTGGCGCTTGCTTCATATCACTAGCAGTTTGGTAACCTTCGCCCTCAGGGGTATCATATTAGGGGAAACACATGAAATCAGGTTAGACAACATATAATTTCGACAACCAGAGCCCAGGTCCTCAGTCAAGTTAATTTTATTCAGTTGAATTGATAAAAATGTTGTTTGATGGCATAGTCTGGTGTTGGGCTGTAAAACGTGTGAGTTGCATCACTATAAAAAAGTACAGCCTGAGAGTGAGAAAAAGACAGTGAAATGCTGCACGTTATACACCGCATATTACACACATAAGGGCCTCAACTCAACTTATTAATGGCTTTACCAAATCATCGGAATATTCTTTTTTGGGCCAAATCAGTATCAAAATTTGCATCACTCGACTATAATACAGCAACGAAAAATATATGAAAATGACAGTGCTTGTTCTGTATACAAGCCGGGGAAAGTGTAGTATAATCATTAACATGTAGGTACTATTCATAAAATGCCCTGAAGTAAGCTACGGATTTCCAACATACCTGCTTTCTATTTTGTAATATTCATCGATATTACGAGTACATAGACTTGATCGTACATATAATCATTATTGAGTACATAGGCTCGATGAACATACAAACAGTATTGAATACATAGGCTCGATGTACTATTGGTTCCAAAATAAGCGTCCCGCTGGGTTGGCCGGCACAGCAGTTAAAGGGAATATACCCCTTGGGAAAAGTTTGTGGATTGATGTAGATGAGTGCCCAGATGAGTGGCTCTCATCTCCACCATTTTTCATAATTTTTCAAGGCGTTATATCCCTTACAACTGCTGTGGCCGGCCAACCAGGCGGGACGCTTATTTTGGAACCAATAGTATATGCAATCAGTATTGACTATTGAGTACATAGGCTCGATGTATATGCATACTATTGGTTCCAAAATATGCGTCCCGCTGGGTTTGCCGGCACAGCAGTTAAAGGGAATATGCCGCCTTGGGAATAGTATGAGGAATGATGGAGATGAGTGTCACTCATCTGGGTACTAATCTCCATCATTGCACATACTTTTCCCAAGGTGGTATATTCCCTTGAACTGCTGTGTCCTCCATCCAAGTGGGACGCTTATTTTGGAACCAATAGTACAAGCAGTCTATATCGGAAGTCATTGACTGCGGCCGGATGACAGTGCGTTTTGTGCGGAGTTTAACAGCGGGGGCGGGGCAGGGCGGGGAGGCTGCCAAGGCTCCTGAGTGTGGGATGACTCGCTCGATGACTCTCCGCCATGTATCTACCACCTGTCGCCTCTGTCCCGGGGAATCAGGTAGCAGCAGCTGGCCGTCGCAGCGTCAGCAAAATATGTCCGGCGCCAGTGTTCAGATTCAAACTGAACAAAGCGTGCAGTCACCCACGGAACAGCTTATGAGTAGGGCTGCCACTTAGTTCTCGCACCATGCAGACAATCATTAACTTACAGAGTCACACAGGCGCCACACGGCGCGGCAGTGAACCGCAGCCCGACTCCAGTGACTGGCTAGTCTGCTCGCTGTCGTCTCCTCCTGCCATTTCTGTCCGATGTATCGGTGGCAGGGACCCAGGTCGTGTGACCTATGGTCTGATGTGTCGACAGGGTGGTCTGATGTACTGGCAGGGTGGTCTGATGTGTTGGCAGGGTGGTCTGATGTGTCGACAGGGTAGTCTGATGTGTTGGCAGGGTGGTCTGGTGTTGTCCGTGTAGGGTGGGTGGGACGGTCAGTCGGCTGAGAGCAGCAGCAGGGCAGGTTCCGCGCGGCTGCACTGGTGGCGGCGGCGGCGGCATGCGGAGACGACCCGTCAGCGGAGGGTCAGTCAGCGGCCGCCAGAGGCCGGTGCAGCGGTCCGCCGCGCCGCCGCCCGGATCGCCCGGTCAGACGGGGATTACCGACACTGTAGACACGACTCCGGCACCAACCGGCACCAACCGGCACTGGCCCCACCAGCATCCGGCCAGCAGGCAGTCGTGGTCCAACGCACTGACTCTTGGGGTTTGAGGCTCCCGAGCTCTAAGATATACACGGGTCCAGCAGTGAGCATGAATACAGAATTAAGTTTCCAGTCAACCATGACATTGCGATGCACCTACCGGCTGCTGACTACAACGGGTTTAGTTGAGGTTAGGATAAATACCTACATTGAATATGCTCTGAGAATTTGGAGGTATGTGCTGCTCTCCGTTCGAGCGGAGAACATTTGAAGATGATGGCTATACAGTGTATTACGACCCGGTAATTACGACCTTCCAGTAATTACGACCCGGGCTGCCTGGTGCTTCATATTGATCATGTTTTGTATCGGGTGAAAACCGGGGAGCACCATCCATGTCAGTGACTGGAAAATAAGAAAGTGTAGATAATTGGCTACAGGTCATTTCTGGTCGGCTCCTAACAGGTGCGCACTACGCGCAATGTCAGCGATTTGATCCGGAAATTATCACGTTTAGCTATAACACAAGGCTTTTATCTGTAATCCAATACAGCATGATATTCTAAGACTAGTTTACAAGCTTTCTGGAATTTATATTGTCAGACTCTGCGAACTGCGGAGAAGGGCCGGAGAGCTTATTAACTGTGCGACCGGACACCGGGCGAAGCGTCGTTTGTTTTCCCGTCGTGGCGGCGGGCCCTCTGGAAGGCCGCCTTAAAAATATTAACCCGCTTCTCACTCTCTGACAAAAACAAGCGGCGGGGAGGCTCATACACACACCCAAACCGTCCTCCCCACATACACATGCACAATACACACACGCGGCGCGGCAGTGGCGACCCCTGGAGAGGTCGTAGCGGGTGAGCCGAGCTCCTCTGCCTGCCGCCCTCCCCGGCCAGGAGGGACGCGCCGGGGTGTCCATTCCACTGACCTTGGGTGGGCGTCCATGGGAAAAACGCCCCACACAGGCGGGAACAAAGAGACGGCTTGCAGACAGAGCCAGCCCATCTGATGGTCCTGTGCCGCGGTGCCCCGAGATCAGTGTGCGTGCGTCGGCCAAGGCAGGCCAGTTACCCAACAGAAGGCCACTGCCGACAACACCACCGGCTTCTTCGTTATTTGTAAAATACTGTTACAGTCTATTGAATATAATTATGCGTTTCATAAACGTACCTACCTATTTTAGTTTTGTTGTCTTCGTTGTCAGTCATGGGCACACAACTATAGGGCACAATCATCCCAAATACCGTTATGCTGGGTAGCATTTGCACGGTAACAAATATTATTATGGCAACGCTATGAGAGTTTGCCATTTCCCAAAAAGTTGCCAATAGGTTTTGTTGTAGCGTTTAATGAAAGTTTGGTTACTTCCGACCATTTAGCCTTTCATGCAAAGAAGACATTTCCCTCGATCGATCAGAAAAAATGACTTTTAGAATGACGGCAAATGGTTTAAGTAGGTAAGCGGTGGGCGAACATTCTATTGATTCACAAGTCGCAGTCTGTACTCGTACAAATATTAAAATGCCAGCAAAGTAGCCAGCAGCCAATGGGACAAGCGCAAAAATCATTCCAAACCTGTTCTGTGTTCTGAACTCTGAGAATACGGTGCAAAAAAATGCACCATTTCCATGAAGGCAGCGACACAGGTGTTAATGAGGTCAAACTAAAATGTAACAGACATTCCTTCACATAATTTTCACCAGCGTCAGGGGATCGCAGCAGCCATGTTACGGCATATTAACTGCTTGTAAGTCTCACTAACGAACGCTGCTAAACTCAAAAGTGAGGTGTAAATTATTACTACCGTAAACTTCGCTGGTGCAGGGTAACGGGGATTTTATCGGGAGCAGAATTACAAACCAGACGTACCGCGGGGCTGACCTCCTCTCCGTCCCCTCCACTACACTCCAGTGCTGCCTTACAGCGTGTTATCTCCATCATCTTGGCCAGTCACGAGGCGGTCAGCTATCTCAATATTTACATCGTAGTATGACAGGCTGCCGCCTGAGAGGTCGGTTTGGCCGGCTACCGTTACCCCGGCCGGCTGTGAATGGACCGTGACCGTGGATCGCCGGGGTGTGGCTCATTCATCTGCCGCCCACGGACCGCCCGGTGAGTGGCTCATTCCGACCAACGTTTCCTGATCATCATCTGAGATGTCCTCGTCTACCGCCCACCGCCCCGCACCGCCCGGTGAGCGGCTCGTTCCGACCACCATCTCCTGATCATCAGCTGACCTGTCCTTATCTGCCGCCCACCACCCCATACCGCCCGGTGAGCGGCTCGTTCTGACCAACATCTCTTGATCATCAGCTGACCTGTCCTCGTCTGCCGCCCACCACACCCCACACCGCCCGGTGAGCGGCTCGTTCTGACCAACATCTCTTGATCATCAGCTGACCTGTCCTCGTCTGCCGCCCACCACTCACACCACCCGGTGAGCGGCTCGTTCTGACCACCATCTCTTGATCATCAGCTGACCTGTCCTCGTCCTGCCCGCCCACCACTCACAGCACCGGTAGGCGGCTCGTTCTGACCAACATCTCTTGATCATCCGCTGACCTGTCCCGTCTGCCGCCCACCATTCGTACATGGCCCCTACCCCGGTGATTTAGTATAATTTGAAGGCGCATCTAACTGAGAAGCAAAGCGGACAGAAGCAAAAAAACATGAGTATCAAAGAAAAGCCCCACACCGCCCGGTTGAGCGGCTCGTTTCTGACCAACATCTTCCTGATCATCAGCTGAACCTGTCCTCGTCTGCCGCCCACACCTCACACCGCCGGTGGAGCGGCTCGTTCTGACCAAATCTCTTGATCAATCAGCTGACCCTGTCCTCGTCTGCCGCCCACCACCTCACACCGCCCGGTGATGCGGCTCGTTCTGACCAACATTCTTGACATCAGCTGACCTGTTCCTCGTCTGCCGCTCACCACCTCACAGCGACCCGGTGAGACGGCTGTTCTGACGAATCATCTCTTGATCATCAGCTGACCTTCTGTCTGCCGCCACCACCCCACACCACCGTGAGGGCCTCGTTCCTGAACCAAAATCTCTGATATCAGCTTGACCTGTCCTCGTCCTGCCGCCACCAAGAAGGCACTCTCATAGTTCTGATCCGATCTCAACCCCCCCCCACACCGCCCGGTGGAGCGCTCCGTTTGACCAGCCATCTCCTGATCATCAGCTGACCTGTCTCGTCGTGCGCCCACCACCCCACACCGCCGGTGAGCGGCTCGTTCTGACCAAACATCTCCTGATCATCAGCTGACCTGTCCTCGTCTGCCGCCCACCACCATCACACCAACCCGTGAGCGGCTCTTCTAACGCAAAACATCTCTTGATCATCAGCTGACCTGTCCTGCGTCTCCGCCACATCACAGCACCCGGTGAGCGGCTCGTTTCTGACCAAAATTCCTGATCCAATCAGCTGAACCTGTCCTCGTCTGCCGCCCACCACCCACACCACCCCGGTGAGCGGCTCGTTCTGACCAACATTCTCCTGATCATCAGCTGACCTGTCCCTCGTCTGCCGCCCAACCACCTCACACCACCGGTGAGCGGCTCGTTTCTGACCAACATCTCCTGATCATCAGCTGACCTGTCCTCGTCTGCCGCCCACCACCCCCACACCACCCGGTGAGGCGGCTCGTTCTAACCACATCTCTTGATCATAGCTTGACCTGTCTCTCGTCTGCCGCCCACCCCCCACACCACCCGGTGAGCGGCTCGTTCTAACAACATCTCTTGATCATAAGCTGACCCGTCCTCGTCTGCCGCCACCACTCAGCACCCTACCGGTTGAGCGGCTCGTTCTGACCACATCTTCCTGATCATCAGCTGACCTGTTCCTCCAGTCTGCCGCCACCACCCCACACCGCCCGGTGAGCGGCTCGTTCTGACCAACATCTCTTGATCATCAGCTGACCTGTCCTCGTCTGCCGCCCACCACCCCACACCGCCCGTGAGCGGCTCGTTCTAACCAACATCTCTTGATGCTCAGCTGAACTGCTCCTCGGTCTGCCGCCCCACCACCCACACCGCCCGGTGAGCGGCTCGTTTAAAAAACATCTTTGATCATCAGCTGACCTGTCCTCGTCCTGCCGCCCACCACTCACATCCGCCCGGTGAGCGGCTCGTTCTGCACCAACATCCTCCTGATCATCAGCTGCCCTGTCTCGTTGCGCCCCACTGGGCTGGATCGGGCGCTCCTCAGTCGCTTGGTTGGGCTCGTGATATCAAAGGCGGAGTCACTCAGCCCACACCGCCCGGTAGCGGCTCGTTCTGACCACATTCTTTGATCATCAAGACTGACCTGTCCTCGTCTGCCCGCCCACACGGATGGTGGGATCGTTATTCCCGCTCAAATTACCGCGTCAGGGAAGAGTATCAGGGTGGATGCTGATCCTGTTAATGAAGGGTCGTCGTTTGGCAAAGTTCGAGGGCGACTAGTTACAGCAGAGGGAACATCACTGTGGCGTCAAGCACCCCACACCGCCGGTGAGCGGCTCGTTTCTGACGCAACATCTCTTGATCATCAGCTGACCTGTCCTCGTCTGCCGCCACCAACCCACACCGCCCGGTGAGCGGTCGTTCTAGGACCAACATCTCTTGATCATCAGCTTGACCTGTCTCGTCTGGCCGCCCACAGCCTCACAACGCCCGGTGAGCGGCTGTTCTAACCAACATCTCCTTGATCAATCAGCTGACCTGTCGCTCGTCTGCCGCCCACCAACCCCGACACCGCCCGGTGGAGCGGCTCGTTCTGACGCACATCTCTTGATCATCAGCTTGACCTGTCTCGTCTGCGCCCACCACCCACACACCGCCGGGTGAGGCGGCTCGTTCCTGACAACATCTCTTGATCATCCACGCTGACCTGTCCTCGTGTGCCGCCCCACACCTCCACCACCCGGTGAGCGGCTCGGTTCTGACGCAACATCTCTTGATCATACAGCTGCCTGTCCTCGTCTGCCGCCCAACCACCTCCACACCGCCCGGTGAGCGGCTCGTTCTGACCAACATCTCTTGATCATCACTGAACCTGTCCTCGTCTGCCGCCACCACCCCACACCGCCGGTGAGGCCGGCTCGTTCTGGACCAACATCTCCTGATCATCAGCTTGACCTGGTCCTCGTCTCCGCGCCACCCACACCTCACAGCACCCGGTGAGCGGCTCGTTCTAACCAACATCTCTTTGATCATCAGCTGACCTGTCCTCGTCTGCGCCGCCCACCACCCACAACCTGCCCGGGTGAGCGGCTCGTTCTGACCACATCTCTTGATCATCGCTGACCTGTCTCGTCTGCCGCCCACCACCTCACACCCCCGGTGAGCGGGCTCGTGTCTGCCCAAAACATCTCTTGATCATCAGCTGACCTGTCCTCGTCTGCCGCCCACCACCTCACACCGCCCGGTGAGCGAACTAGTCCGCCACACTGACCCTACTGATCATCTGAGATCATCTGATCATCTGATCATCTGATCATCTGATCATCTGATCATCTGAGATGTCTGTCTCAGACAACGTCCAGATGACGTCATGTCCGGACCAGTATAATGTCGTCCAGCCCGGTATATCGAGTGGTGACGTGACGTGACGTGTTGTCCGGCCCGGTATATCGAGTGGTGACGTGACGTGACGTGTTGTCCGGCCCGGTATATCGAGTGGTGACGTGACGTGACGTGTTGTCCAGCCCGGTATATCGAGTGGTGACGTGACGTGACGTGTTGTCCGGCCCGGTAGGTGACGAGGCAGTGACCAGTGACGCAGTGACCAGTGAGGCAGTGACCAGTGAGGCAGTGACCAGCTCCGAGGACAATGACCGCTCCTCAAGTCTGGCGGCTCTGCTCACCAGGCGAAAAGGTGAGGACAGGAGAGACACAGACAACTTAGTCTCATTTGTTTACGTTCATATTTGGTATTGGACATAATGTGACCTCTGAATCCTTGTCAGAAGCTGAATTGAATAAGATATTAAAAATCCCGTAATATGATAAACCATAAAGTCGCAGCCTGTAGTGCGCAGGGCCCAGTGAACCATCACACCTCGTTACGGCTGCCGACGTTCCATTACCAGCCGGGGGAGGGGTGTAGACACGGAGGGACTGGTTTCCGCCGAGTTCACTGTGCCTCGGAGACACCGGCTGCTGTTGTTGGTCAGCCTGCTCTCCGGTCACGGCTGGCCGGTCGATGGGTTCCGTGAGACAAAGCCAGCGGGCTGAGACCGGCCGGGAGGGACAGCCTCGGCGCCGCGCCGGTCCCATCCCGCCCCATCGCGGCCATAAAACAGGCGACCGCGGCACGGCCCGCACGAGGCGCGCGCTAATGACCGGCTGCAGCTCCGCCGGTCAGCAGCTCCGCCGGTCAGCTCAGCAGCTCCGCCGGTCAGCAGCTCAGCAGCCAGCAGCCAGATAGTCGGACGGACCGGGACGGGAACTGCTGGGAGAACCGATGGGACGGACACAGATAGGGACGGTCACACGGCAGAGAGGGACGGTCACACTACAGAGAGGGGTGTTTACATGGCAGAGAGGGGTGTTTACATGGCAGAGAGGGACGGTCATAAGGCAGAGAGGAACGGTCACACTGCAGAGAGGGTCAGCTTGGAGCCCACGTTTAACGTCTCCATTTCTCCGCTTTTGTATTGACAGCAGGCTGCACCTACGGAGGCCAGCTGTATGAGCCCGGCGAGACCATCAAGTCGGCAGAGGCGTGTCTGAACTGCACGTGCCACCCGGTCTCGCTGAGCATCACTTGCCACCTGCGGGTGTGTCCGACGTACCCGGTACCGTCGCCGTCCGGCTGTTACCTGGTCACCAGACGCAGCCGCTGCTGCTCCGAGCTCATCTGCGGTGGGTCACGGCAGGTTACCGGGTCACGGTCACCGAGCTAGGTCATGGTGCTGTGCATCAGCGTCACCGGTATTTAGCAGATATCGCGTGTTTTGAAATTCGGAACGTATTCATCATCAAAATCAATAATATTTGTAATCATATGTCCTAAGTGCTTGTATTCCTTAACAGCGTAGATCTGATTTTAAATCATATGCATTGTTTGTCCCAGGCCATGACATCAATAACGTGAGAAGAGACCAGCGCAGAGATGATACGCCGGAGTCTGAAGTCGACAACTTGTCGGCCAACTTCGACTTCCCACCCGCCCTTCAGGGAGGAGACGGTAAAGCAGCGAGGCCGGCTGGCAGCCATGGGCTAACAGCCACGCTGATTGCTGCGCTTCATGGCATTAACCACGCATGACATTATCGTACAACATTGCATATTATGATGTCACTGGGTTGTAGTGTTAATCGCATATCAGATTGCAAGACGAGGCAAGTTACCGCGATACAATGTTTAAACGTGCAATTGAATCTAACCTTTTTGTAAGTTACGCTTGTAAGTTGGTGTTGCTTTATATGTAGTAATGCATGTGAATATGCTTAGTGCACCCATCTATAAAGACAATGTCCTATTTGTATATATAATATGCTTTGCTTGATAAAATTATGTGCAATTATTAACCCTAACATGTGTGTGTAATTGATGTCAACTCCAGAATGATTTGACCTATATCCATGTCCATAATCCATCATGACGTAACTCAGCGCCCTGTCCGTTAGCTCGCTATCCAACTCCACTGACGCTGTGAATTAACTGCGCCTCAGAAGTGTGACACACCCAGTACAATGAACCAATGACGTCACATCCGCCTACCTCTGAGTGAACCCATCCCGTCACATCCCCGCCTCTGAGTGCCTAGCATGCCCGCTTCGTTGGATATCCAGCCGACGCAGCGGGAGTCCTCTGTGGCAGCGCGGCCTGTTAGCGCCCTCTGTGACCGTGGGCGGCCTGTCAGCGCCCTCTGTGACCGTGGGCGGCCTGTTAGCGCCTCGTGACCGTGGGCGCCTGTCCAGCGCCCTCTGTGGACGTGGGCGGCCTGCAGCGCCCTCTGTTGACCGTGGGCGGCCTGTCCAGCGCCCAATCTGTGGCCAGGCGCGGCCTGTTAGCGCCTTGTGACCGTGGCGGCCTGTAGCGCCCTTCTGTGACCGTGGGCGCCCTGTCAGCGCTCTCTGTGACCCGGGGCGGCCTGTTAAGCGCCCTCTGTACCGTGGGCGGCCCGGGTGTCCAGCGCCCTCTGTGACCGCTGACGGGCCTGTTAGTCGCCCTCTGTGACTGAGCGGCCTGTTAGCGCCTTAATGTGACCATGGGCGGCCTGTCAGCGCCCCTCGATTGACCGGGGCGGCCTGTTAGCGCCCTCTGTGACCGTGGTGCGGCTGGTCCAGCGTCCCTTGTGACCGTGGCGGCCTGTCAGCGCCCTCTGTGACCGTGGGCGGCCTGTCAGCGCCCTCTGTGACCGTGGGCGGCCTGTCAGCGCCCTCTGTGACCGTGGGCGGCCTGTCAGCGCCCTCTGTGACCGTGGGCGGCCTGAACGGCTGGTGTGGGCGACGCAGGCAGCTGCTCGGTAGAAGGCACCGTGTACGCGGACGGCTCGGCGATGCTGACGTCCTCGCGGTGTCAGTACTGCTTCTGCATCAAGGGTCGGCAGCGGTGCGTCGAGCCTCGCTGCACTCTCAGCGAGGCCGGCTGTCTGCCCCGCTACCGAGCGCTGGACACGTGCTGTCCGACCGACTACGACTGCCGTAAGGAGGGTGCACCCCACTCACACAGACAGACAGACAGACAGACAGATAGCCAGGCTGCGGGACGGCTGAGGTGGGACAAGGCAACAGTGATTACTACACATGAGGCACGACTTTAGTTAGAAGAGTGGCATCGATGGGCACGCCTAGAATGTAAAGGGTAACAACAATCGGTACATATATATATATATATATATATATATATATATATATATATATATATATATATGGAATAAGCATGTAGATTAAACACACATGCTGCTATTTAATGTTAGGAGTAGGTATATCCAGCACATTCGATGTAATGTGCAGTTATCTGTAACGTCAAGGCATCACTCTCAACACGCTAATGGGCGATCAATACGCACTGCAAAGTAAGCTATTTGGTTTGATCAACAATGTCAGACATTACCTCGGCTGCGACTATCCTTCCTGTCCATGCCTCAGCTGCAACTATGCTCCATGTCTTTAACACAGCTGTGAGTCTGCTTCATGTATATACCCAGCTGCGAGTCTGCTTCATATCTTTAACAAAGCTACTGCCATGCTTACTATCTGCGTCTATTGTCCATATTTCTACCTCAGATGCGTTGTTGTGTACGTTGGATTAGCAGCGAGTTAATTATTAACACATTTGCTTACTTAACGCCAGTAATACGAGCAACAAGTACGCTTAAAACGATCGTCCACCATTTTTAAAATATTATATAAATGCAATCATCTTCCTGCACAAATATTAATCTAAGATACAACCGCTCTCACATCATTGTTCAAGAGAACAGTAGGCGATTTTCTACGTCCCTATAGTATCATCTTTTCAAAGTGGGTACAACACCGTACCGATATATGACGTTTGTTTAGCAGTGCAACGTAAATAACTCAACTATATGTTATTTTATCGTTTTTAACGTGTCAATATCATTATCGTTAATCGTTGTCAATGTCCTTTACAAGGTTTGTATTAGATGTTCACCACGCAAGGGTTGCATTAAATGTTCCTAAATACTTGCAGATTCTATCAGCACGACTACTGCGGCCACGACCACCACATCTACCACGAAAAAGCCCTCTAGAGGTAATGGATATCAAGCTGGAAGAATAGTTAACAGTTTATCTCACGATACAAGCTGTTTTCAGTATTTATATTGCCCTAACATAACCGTCGCATGCTTGAGAATATTATAGTAGGTAACCGGTCATAGGCTCTTAATTATTATGCATTATGACCTTTGCATCAATTTATAGTCTGCCGAGTTTAGTTTATTATTTGAACTAACTGATGAATAAACTGCATTTTTTCTCGAAATAAGTGCGACACATTCAAATTTGACGCTCACAGTATGTTTACTCGTAAGCACCCGGATGGCTGGGGAGTGTTACACAGTGGGCTCTGGGACTGTGCTGATCAGCTGTAGTCTCCGTTCCAGACTGCACCAGGAACGGCAACACGTATCCGGAGGGCTCACGGATCGTCGACATGACCAGCCCGTGCCGCTCCTGTTTCTGTCTCAACGGTCACGTGCGCTGCGCCCCTGTGCAGTGCTCGCCGGCGCTGGAGGGTTGTGTCCCGATCATGGAGTCGGGCAAGTGCTGTCCGGTCTCCTACAACTGCTGTGAGTACTAGCAGCGCGCCCCGCGAGGACCAATGGGAGGCGGAGTGAACAGGAGCACGGCAGATTGTTGTAACCGTAGACAGAGACATACTCTGCCAACAGGTTCGTCTGTAACTGCTAAATATGCCATGACACCTGATCTTACAAATGGTAATTAAACATGGTATATCATAGTATCGATAGGATGGTCTGTGGCATGATAGTTTTATCGTCAATACATGTATGCGTGCTTAGTTGATAAAACAGCGTAAACGATACATCTAGAAACGCTAGAGCTGGCCAGATCTGGTCGGGACGGGACTGAACGCTACTCTGTCTGGTTTCAGCGGCCGGCCTGCCGACAACTGGAGTGGAGTCCCGCACCACACTGAAAGAGGAAGACCTGGAGGAGGACGTGCAAAGCGAGGATGACGTCGCACCACTGACACAGGCAAGGCTATGCTTCTAATCGCATCTCTGAGACTGGTGCTTAGCCCTGAGAAGTTCAACTTTTTGGAAGCTCGCCTGCCTCATCCAAGGCACCGGGGCTAGAAATCGAGTCACCTTTTGATAATACGATCATGAGATCAGAAATCACACTCAAAATATCGGACGGCTATTATCCCTCGCCCTGGTGGGGTACATTTTGACCCCCTGAGTTTTTCGGGAACAGCGGGAAAACAGCAGCGCGCAGCGGCGCCAAATTTTTCACAGCTATTCATGCATGAATTACCCACACTTTGTGAAAGTGTTGACCTCAGGTCACTTCAGGTCAGGTCACCATTTAACGTCAAGTGATCTTACCTAAAAAATGCTTATGGTCGTGCCAAAGCCACAATATTTGTCCGAGAAAATCGAAGCTTGCAGAATTTCCTAGGGTTCTAAATACCAATTAGTAGTTAATCTCGTATTTTTGTATCAGTGACCTAAGGTCAGGTCAGCTTCATTACCTCCCCATTATAAGTCAATGGGATAATATTAAAATGCTTCCTATTCAGAGAATGTGCATCGGATCCAGCAATTCGTTCAGAATCATGTTATTTTTGGCTCATTATTGATGGCCCATGTGCAGTTACAGCTCAGTGACCTCTTCAAGATCAACTGAGGTCATCTGAGGTCACCACCACTTGTTTGCCAATAACTCTTGCAAGAATAAAGATAGTGACGTGCGAATCACACCATTATGTTTTTCTCGTCGAGTCGCATCGCTCCAAATGCAACATAACCTACCTGCGTCACCAAATGACCTTTACCTTAGGTTAAATTTTGAAGTTGATCTAACCAGGTTACCATTTATATGTTTCCAAGTGCATTGACTATTCATACAACGATGGTTTACAAATAACTGGTAGGTATACAAAGTTATTCATAAAAAACTTTTTAAAGGAAAATGCCCTCGAGACCCTTGGTGACCTCTGCAGCCTTAAAGTAAATAGTTCACCTTTAACATGGGTTTTGAACTGAGATAGCAGTTCTGTAGCCCCAGCATGGATCTACAGACCCACACACCCCTAACTCAAGTTTTCGGGCTGAAAGGGGGCTCTCGCCCCAGCCGACCAGCCGATAATATAATTTGACTTTTTTGGTCGAGGATTGGTGGGCCTCACCCGCCTGGGCAGAAGGCTATTGTGGGCCTCACAGAACAGCTGGGCAGAGGTGTACAGTAATCTACAGGCGACTATAACACATTCGAATCTGATTGTCTGAAGCCACGTTTAACGTTGCGGAGAGTGGTACGCCAATATAGTTTTGATTGAGCATTAATATTTACGGAGGTCCTTTCTGTCCTGACTCGGCGGCGATGTAGTGCTATTTTTTGACAATTATGAAAAGAAGTTGATTTGAAAAATATAATCAATTGGTGTTTAAAAAAAATTCAAAGTGAACTATTTTTTCCTTCACGGATTTATATCTGAGCTGAAATTTTTGAGGGAACCGAAACACGGATTGCAATTTTCAAATGGCTTTCGTTTTTCCCCACCGTTTGTTATCACCTATTTATAGGTTCCCGGTGAACAATATTTGGGGTTTCTGGGCTGGAGCCTAAGGTCCCTATAGGGTACTTGGAAAACTTGACTTCTTCATGACCTATGGTGACCTGAAATTGACGCTATAGAGCAAAAATATATAAAATTAACCGTTAGAAGGTCTCAGAGAGCTTTCGAACGTTTGTTTAGTCTTTCTAGCGCCTTTTAGTTTTTTGATAGTTTGAACAATTGCCACTCCAGCCCCCCCACCACCACACCACCACCACCATCACACCATTGTGAAGTTGTCTCAGAGGCCCACCAGAGCGCGGGTCAATGAACTTGACGTATTCCTGGCCGACTTCCCTGAGATAATATGACGTAACACTGCTTGCTGGTGTGAGCCGGCATAGATCGGGCTACTCTGCAGAATAGTTTTCCACCCGCCTACTCTCAGGCGTCAGCTGCATGCTGCTGAAGCCCAGTGTAATTATGACTGTAGTAGTGTAATTATGACTGTAGAGCACATCGGACGAGTAGCGGGGGTCGGCACCACCAGCGACACGGGCTGGGTATCACTTCAAACTGGAAATAACCGGATTTGTTTGGTATCGGAACTGGATTAGATGCGGCGTCACGCTGGTGTGTCGGCGCCTCTTTCTAATTAGGCAGAGGCTGCACGTCGCCCGATGGAAATGTCCGCCGTAAGGCGCAGTTGCTGTGACTGCGAGGCGCGGTTACGCGGCTCTGTCAGATGGTTCTTTCGGACAGAACAGGATATGACGGTTCTGTCGGACAGAAAAGGCGATGGTTCTGTATGACAGAACAGGAGATGACGGTTATATAGGACAGAACAGGTGACAGTTCAGTCGGACAGAACCGTGACTGTCCCTGAGCTTGTTTTACAAGACCTGCCCTGACAATGTTAGAAGAATAGAAATATATAGCTCGATGTCTAATTAATAAATAGCGCTGCTTGCCATGTGCGAGCCTGTACTTGGACACACATTTTCAGCACCGGTGATGACATTCAGTGATGTGCTGACAGGCTGTGCACTCGGTGAAGGCGGAGACTGGACGTCCGGTCACCTTCGCCCGCTCCGCCAACCCGCCGCCCACGGTGAGTGTGATGGTGTGTTTATATACCCCAGGTCAAACGAGCAAGGTCAATGACTGGAATGAGCCCTCCACCCTGTCTCCAGTGTCGGAGAGAAGTAAGAGACGCGTCTGAGTTTAAGTGGGCCGGGTGATGTGTTCTCGAAATTTCCAGTCTCACCAGCAGCGTGACTGACAGGCGAGGTTATCGTCGGTGAGACTGACTCACAAAATAGCCGGTCGTCGACCGACATGGGTCGGGCGCCGTTGGGCTGATTGGGTCCGTTTTTCGAGGCGCGTCCTGATACAGGCCAGTTCTGGCGTGTAATTCCGTTGTATGATTCGAAGGAAAACCTTTGGTCCCATGACCAGCTATGACCTCACCTATCGCTGGAGACTGGGTGTTTGCGATACCACTGAATGCATAAATAAAGACGTCGTTCTTGCTTCTAACTCCGGTAAAATGATAGTCTTTACAAGGCAAAACAACATATTCCTGCTTACTGTATACTCGATCTGTGCCATCATGTTAGGCCATCTTCTTCTCTGAGCCATCTAGGTAGCTGCGGTGTTGACGTATGGTATGACACCCCGGCCACACCGGAGTCTGTCCCCTCCCAGCACCTCCGCTCGGCTCACCAGTCCAGCTGTTCTGGTTCCAGCAGGAGGCGGCGGTCGGCGTCGGCTCGGTGGTGGCAGTGGACTACGGCTCGGCGCGCCCTGTGCCTGCCCACTCGCCGGCCCGACGGCCGTTGCCAGTCACCTTCCAGCTGCATATCAAGAGCGGTGGCATCAAGGTGTCTGGCCCGAGCCCGCACGGCCGGCCGCAGGAGTACCGCCCCGGCCTGCTGACCGTGCGTGACCTGCTGGTCAACAGCAACGAGATAGCCAGCCGACGCCGGCAGCTGCGGGCCGACGACGAGCGGGCAGCCGAGACGCCCTCACAGGACGCCGAGACGCCCACAGAGGAAGCCGCTCCGGCCGCAGAGGAAGCCGCTCCGGCCACAGAGGAAGCCGCTCCGGCCACAGAGGAAGCCGCTCCGGCCACAGAGACTCCATCAGAAGACGCCAAGACGCCTGCAGAAGACGCCGCTCCAGCCACCGAGATGCCTGCAAAGGACACACTCCGGCGCCGAGATGTCCTGCAAAGGACACCAATCCCGGGGCCCGCCAGATGCCGCAAAAGGACACCGCTCCGGCCGCCAAGATGCCTGCAAAGGACACCGCTCCGGCCGCCAAGATGCCTGCAAAGGACACCGCTCCGGCCACCGAGATGCCTGCAAAGGACACCGCTCCGGCCACCGAGATGCCTGCAAAGGACACCGCTCCGGCCGCCGAGATGCCTGCAAAGGACACCGCTCCGGCCACTGAGATGCCTGCAAAGGACACCGCTCCGGCCGCCGAGATGCCTGCAAAGGACACCGCTCCGGCGCCGAGATGGCCTGCAATGGACACCGCCGCTCCGGCCGCGAGAATGCCTGCAGAAGACACTGCTTGCTCCGGCTGCCGAGACGCCCAAACCTGAGGAAGAAAAGACCCCGATCCAGGGAGAGGAAGAGGATGTCACGAGCGAAGCCACTGAGCTGATGGACGCAGAGAACGGGTCAGGTGACGCGCCTGACGTAGCTGATCCTGCACTGATGGTGGCAGCCCCGGTACTGATGACAGGCGGCAGCCGACGACCCGGTCATGATGACAGCCGCAGCCGACGACCCGACGACCCGGTCATGATGACAGTGGCAGCCGACGACCCGGTCATGATGACAGCGGCAGCCGACGACCCGGTACTAATGACAGCGGCAGCCGACGACCCGGTCATGATGACAGCAGCAGCCGACGACCCGGTCATGATGACGGCGGCAGCCGACGACCCGGTCATGATGACAGCGGCAGCCGACGACCCGGTACTGATGACAGCGGCAGCCGACGACCCGGTCATGATGACGGCGGCAGCCGACGACCCGGTCATGATGACAGCGGCAGCCGACGACCCGGTAATGATGACCGGTGCGTTCGCCGGGTTCTCTGGCCACGTGATCCCGATCCTCGCCGACTCGGAGGACGAGCGAAGGACCGAGGACGAGCGGAGGATTGAGGACGCGCTGGCGGCAGCCCAGGAGGACGACCTGGAGGGCTCCGGCCTGGCGGGCCAGCCGCGGCAGGACGCCACTGTGCACAACATCATGAAGGCGGTGCTCAGTGAGATCGAGTCCCGCCAGAAGGTCGCGCTGCAGACCGGAGACGACCCGGCGGGACCGGTGTCCGGGGACGGTCCAGCCGCTGCGGCCGCTCAGGAGCCCGTGATGACGCCCGAGGCAGAGGAGCAACTCCTGGTGGAGGAGAAGCAGGTGGTCTCAGACGGCTCTGAAGTCGCCTCGTCTGATCTGGCGGAGATGATGCCTGTTCCGACTGACTCTGAAGAAGAGTCCGGTTCCATGCCCGAGGACGACAACGTAAAGCCCGTGCCCATGTCTGCCACCGACCCTGCGTCCATGTCTAGTAGGCTCGACGGTGAGACGGATCTTGAGGGCAGTGGCCTCGGGTTTGAGCAAATGGCTGATGACTTTGCATATGTGCCAGACGAAATGATGACTGAGGAGCCAGTATTTATGACGGACAAAGTGATGGCAGAGGAACAAGCATCTATGACGGACAAAGAAGTTGCCGGTTTGTCAGCAAAAGAGGGTGACAAAGCGTTACTAGAGGCAATCAAAACCATAATCAGCACGATACCAGAAAGCACTGAGCATAATGCTGAGCAAAATTCAGAGCCAGAGCCACAGTCTGAGCCAGAGTCTGTGTCTGAGCCAGAGCCAAAGCCTACGTCTGAGCCAAAGCCAGAAGCTGCGACTGAGCCAGATTCAGAGCCTGTGTCTGAGCCAGAGCCAGAATCTGTGTCTGAGCCAGAGACTGAGTCTGTGTCTGAGCCAAAGCCAGAGCCAGAGTCTGTGCCTGAGCTAGAGCCAAAGCCTGTGTCTGGACCTGAGCCAGAACCTGTGTCTGAGCCAGAGCCTGTGTCTGAGCCAGAGCCAAATCCTGTTTCTGAGATTGAGTCCGAGCTTAAAGTTGAGCCAGAATCTGTCAATAAGTCAAAGCCAGAGCCCGAGTCTAAATCTGAGCCAGGGTCTGAGCCAGAGTCCTCAGCAGAAACGACTCGAACAAGGGAACAGAGTGAGCAGGACGTTCTAATCGATGAGTCGGAGAAGGCGGTCGCTGGCGGCGGTGGTGACAAATCTCCGTCCACCACGGCGCCGAAATCCACCACTCCTCAAGTGACCACCGAGCAGCCCATGACGCAGCGGCCCAGTACCACCAAACGTCCCAGACCGCTGGGATTCTTCTCCCTTCTGGACCTCCTCACCCGGCGGCGGACTGGACCCACCAGGATCCCGGTCCGGATCGCTCCCCGGGTCCCGGTCCGGATCCCGTCTCGGGTCACGGAGATCACAGAGTCCACAGCAGCGCCGGTCAGCTCCGCACAGTCCCCTACGCCCCCAGCACCGGCCGGGGCAATATTTGAGGCACCGGTACCGATAGCCAGCCAAACGTCCAACCAGCAGCCGCCGGCAGTATCGGAACACAAAGAAACAGGTCCCCACATGGTGACGGAGAGCTCTGCCTCCTCCTCCTCTGCGGAGATGGACTCGGAGAAGGGAATGGCTCAGGAGTCACAAACAACGACAGGCACCATGTCCAGACCAGAGCCCGGACCCAAGACATCAGAAGAACGCACGACTATCCCAGAGCCGGCAACGACTACCAGGCCTCAGCCGACACCAACCACCACTTTTCAACCGGCAACGACCACACCCAAGGAACGGCTGGCGCTAGATGTTCTGCAGAACACTGAGTACGAGGAATCCGAGCTACCGCCGGCACTACCCAATCTCAGGTGAGAACTGCTGCATTTATTTGGGTATATTAACGCAGGTCTTGCCATCGCCCAGCTAGTAGTTGAAGTTCGCACACTTTCATGAGGTGGGACTTATATCGTGTAGTACTTACATTTGTTTAGAAAAGCTCAGCGCGCCACGTGCTCTATACCTACCTTCTTATTATAACATTAATTTTATTTAGCAGAATTAGAAATTGGACATGGACGTGCTGGAAGAACTGATCAGGGCCTATCCACAAGCTCACCTCAGTTTGACCTATGCAGTGCTGTCATCGACCTTCTGAGCCCACTGCCTCTCTCACCGCCGCAGGATAATCCCGTTCGTGGCGGCGGACGCAGTGGTGAACCGCTACCCCGACGAGCTGTCGGTGGAGACCCTCAGCAGCCGGTTCGGCCTGACCGCTGCCGATCCTCCGACCCAGCAGGACACCCGGACACCGCCAGGTAACGGAGGCAATACATCGTTATGTGACGGAGTACTGGAGGTTGCCGACAATTTAAGGATATTATTTGTTTTTGAAGAAACAAAATGGTTTTAGGACCCGTAAGCTTCAAATTGGTAGAAAACACTTCATTCTTGATTTGCAGTCTGTGTCAATGACCCCTGTGTCTGTTCATCAGACTGGTGTCCGGTGGACGGCCATCTGTACCGTCACGGTGAGATGATGTACCGGCCGGACCAGCCGTGTCTCACGTGCCGCTGCTACCGTGGCCGGGTGCTCTGTCAGAGCACAGAGTGTCCGCCGGTGCCGGCCGGCTGCAGCGTCCGGCCCCGCCGCGGCTTCTGCTGTCCTCAGCTCATCTGCGGTGAGTATCTGACGTCACACCGCGCCAGTCCTCACAGCCGGCGGGAAAGACACACGGAGGAGGGAGGAGGGGACACATTGCGATACAAAATATGTTCAAGACTTAAATTTATGAACATATTCCCATGCCACGCTAATCCGGTTGAAGGCACTGGATCAGCGCCTCTGTATCTAACTGCTGTCATTTTACAGATGAGGAGGAGATAGCGGAGGTGGATGAGGTCGACAGACCTGCCGTGGAGCAGACCAGTCCCACCACCCGCGCGCCGACCACCCGAGAGCCCGTCTTCACCACAGCGAGAACGACTCGGCGGCCGTCGCTACCGCCGCGCCGCCGCATCCGACCCAAGCCGGCACGGCTGGCCGACGCGCTGGCCTCGACCACGACCGAGACGAGCCGGCCACAGCGTCCGGCGCCCGGCGCCGTGCCGCCGCCGCCCTCCGTCTCCCTGGACAGTCTGGCGTTCACCCGCGGCGGGCCGACGGCCGTGCTGACCTCGCCCGGCTCAGGTCCGGACCCGCTGACCGGCAACAAGCCGTCTCGCCGGCCGATCCTGCCGCTCTTCAGACGACCCGACCGCACCAAGTACCGACCGCGGCCCCGACCCCGACCGCGACCCCGACCAGCCACCACGTCAGCGGCGCCCACATCCACTGCACCGCCGGCCGACCCGGTCACCACCAGACCGCCCCAGCCAACAGCCGCTCCGGTAACCACCAGGCCGCCCCCGCCAACAGCCGCTCCGGTCACCACCAGACCGCCCCCGCCGCCGCCAGCAGTGCGTGTCACAAAAAGACCGCCCCCGCCGACCACCAAAAGGCCGCCCCCACCGCCGGTGACGCCGCCAATGAAGAAACCACTGCCGCCTCCGATTGAGGAGACCAACGACCTGGCTTCTGGAGGAGACCCGTTCTCACTGTTCGGTGAGTGAGTAGACAGGGCATCAGTCATCAGCATCGGGGCAAGTTTATTATTCTAAGAGAGTTGTAGATTTGTTCTGTTATGTTTCTGAATAGCTGGCAACAGTACAACAGAAGCCAAAGAAATTGAAACAAAACACAAAATAGCATCAATATTTTGCAGTTTTCCGTGTCAAATTCTAAAAATTATCTTATATCAACAGTAATCGGTAAATTATATACAAAACAGTGAAAATTATTTAACCGTCCTTTATCTTCGACACATCTTAAACCAATGGAGTAGGATGGAAGATAAGTTGCAAGTATGCGGCAGCCGCATCGTGTTCAATGGCTGGTAATGGTATTCATTGGCTAACACATCGCATTGCTCTCCGACAGGCGCCCTGAAGCTGTCCGGCTGTAACATCTTCGGCCGAATGTACCAGCTGAACACCGTCATCACGGAGCTGTCCAACGACTGCACCCTGTGCAGGTGCACCTCCACCGGCGTCAACTGCTCCTCAACCGGCTGCTGACCGACTGCGCTGCCGGGGCCGGGGCCGGAGCCGGAGCCGGAGCCGGAGCCGGAGCCGGAGCCGGAGCCGGAGCCGGAGCCGGAGCCGGAGCGGGAATCGGTGAAGAGTTTTCAGCTGCTAGCCGTCTCTGAGTGACGGCAGTATCAGTGTTGACGTGAGGAGGACACAGGCCATGTATTTCGGGCATTATGTATTGTGGAGAGTGGCGTGCTGTGCACTTTGGTGCACTGATAATCGGACGGCGGGGTAATCGGCCGACTCGCCGACAGCCGGCCGGCTGCCGGTCGCGTGCAGAGCCGGGGTAACCTCGGACGGGAACCATGGGTTCTGTGTCGGCACCTAACTGTCGGCTGGTTACATGAAGGTATGTTGAAAAATGACTGCCAGGGCATTGAAGAGCTGATCCACGAGAGAAGTAGTCTACAATAGAGCTTTTGAATACAAATGATGGAAAACGTGTTCTGTTTTCTGCGATAAAGTTTCCACATAACATCGCACGTAAACATTCTGCAGGCCAAGCAAAACACATTTACAATAGCGTTTTCCTCCAATGAAAAATACTCGCCAACTTTGTTTTCCGCTGATATTTCAATCATCAACAGACATATTTACATCAACAAAAAATGGTTGATAGGAAGGACAATACAGCGATGGTTCGACTACCATCTCCTGCAGACATATAATGTTTAACGATCACGATGCCTCCACTTCCAACAACTGCTGTACCAGTAGAGCGGCACAGTATCTCTGTATAGCAGCACAGTATCTCTGTATAGCAGCACAGTTTCTGTACAGCGCACAGTGTCCCTCGTACAGCGGCACAGTATCCCAGTACAGCGGCAACAGTATCCTGCTACAAGCGGCACAGTAATCCCTGTACAAACGGCAACAAGTGTCCCTGTACAGCGCACAAGTATCCTGTACAGCGAGCCACAGTATCACCTGTATCAGCGGCACAGTATCGCCTGTACAAGCGCAGCAGTACAACATAAATAGCGGCACAGTATCCCTGTACAGCGGCACAGTATCTGTACAGCGGGTATCTAGTATCATTGTATAGCAGACAGTAATCCTGTAACAACTGAAAATACGTATATTGACCGTACGTAGCACCATTGTAAGGACGCTCAACTATCAGTGTTTTTTGATGCCACCTTCTGAGCGTATGACTGCAAGACGGTAATAATTATCATGCTCAGTAGTAGCTGCGAAATGTGGTGTTTATTTAATCTACTAGGACATCGGACAATCACAAACAAATCGGAGCTTCGAGAGCGAATATCAACACTTGTTAACATTTGTAAGTTAAATTCAACTAACAGTCGTAGTCCATGTAATAACCGTGTTTCTTGATCTGCATACCGATTTTGCCTGTAAAAATACCGAAAACACGTATTAAAAAGGCGTTGCCTTAGCGCCGTTATTAAAAAGGCGTTGCCGTCAGGGGAGTGGAAACTATTTTCAAGTTGGGGGCGGACCTGAGTTAGCAAAAATGATAGCTTAAAGAAGCGATATATCACTGTGATCGCCAGTCGCCATCCGTTAAATCGCCAACAGAATTTATCGCCCTATATCGCCACCCGTTCACCCGATATATCGCCAACAGAATTTATCGCCCTATATCGCCACCCGTTCACCCGATATATCGCCATATAATCCCAATACATCGGCACCCGTCCTGGATGCATTATTGCCGGCGACCGCCTTGATCCGGAATTGTGTTTCTCACCACTTGTTTTCAACCCCTGGCCGACTCACTGTCTGCTGAACATTGTGGTGGCAAATCTGACATCATACGCGTAATAATGTAATTTTAATGACGCGTTTTACTTAACCCGGCAGTTACTGGGATTTTTTTTTTGTAACACGACTCACTGTTTTGTATAGCCCCTCCCCCCTCGTATCTATGGAACCAATAAGACGATCGTGATGACTCAAAGGGCAGTCGATAGCACAGGAAATTTAATCGACACACAATGATTTATGTTGACCTGGAGGTCATCAGTGACGTCACAGGTCAGGTCAAGCAAAAATATTGGAACGTTTCTGATAACGCACGGTTTGCAGTAACTATGGAATTAAATAGACGTGCAATGTATAATATGTATAAATACATGTAGCAAACATCGAAAGCAACACATTTCACCGTCCCCGTAAATTGTATTGAGTGAGGTCATCTCAGGCCAAGAGGTAAAATTATATTTTGGTTCAGTATGCTTTGCTAGGCATGTTTCTAAACTAAATTTTCATCCTGAGCACGAACAAACACTCTAAAACTTCGTATATGCCACCCAACGCTCAATAATGAGTCACAAGTCATGGTCAAGGTCACCAATTTTCACAATCGTATGGGTTTATGCCGATGAATCATGCGACTGAAATGCAAATGTGCCGCCTTACATCTCTACCTTTTGTTACTTTCATGTCTGTTTATGATGTTATCGAGATCGTAGCCATGTATTGTAAGCTCTGCCACAAACTAAATGCTATGTGGAACGATCATTGTTGACCTTAGAAAGGTCATAAGTTAGTATCCGTTGAAGATATTGACTTGAAACTCACTACGAATATTTACAACACTGATGTCACCCACAAATATTCATTTTTGATAAAATGATGAAAAGCTTCAAAAATATTTTGAAAGAATATCATTTTGCCTTTCAGAATTTTGTACAATTCCGTCATGCAATAATGCAAATTTCGTATATCATTTCGAAAACAGTGTTCATTAGCTGTTATGTGATATTTTACAAATGCAGTTATCTTACGAACTGTATTTTCTATAATTCTTTAGTGTAGGTTGTACGTCCTAATTTGGCTCAAAATCTTCCGGAATTAACGTCACTAATACATCATTTTCTCGTGGCTCATATAATTCCAAAATTTCCCGTTTGCTGTTAAATGTCAAAATGATGCCCGAAAAGGTATGTACCTACCGAAAGTTTGGCGTCGATATCTGCTTTTATTCTCGAGATATCCCAAACATTCCTATGGGGGAGTGGGGTAAAAATTACTCCTCAGACCTAGTGACTCGCGAGTTAAAAACGGATGGAACACCCTCGTATACTCAATGCCAAAAAGACTGAATGTTATTTACTCTGTGACGCCTTGTAAAAAATCATGAATAGTAGCATTAACCTTCAAAAAGTAATACAACATTGTGACCAAGAAATAGCTCTATCAATGTTACGACGAAGAACATACCCTACTAACAGGTGTGCGCCATATTTAGCAGTGTTTCCATGCTACAATAGTCAAATGTGCGGTGCCACTGTACAGATGGAAAGGTGGAAAACCAGCTTCAAAATCAATGCAGGTTAACTTTCTTTTATTTTAAATTTTGACTTGAAACTGCACCTTTGTTTTACAAACATAAACAAAATTTTGCAGACAATGCCATTGATCTAATTAAGAGTTAATTAAAATATAATGGTAAAAGACGGAGGAGGGCCAACACATAGCTCCAAAGTTGTGAGGGCGTCGCCCCCACAGGTCCTAAGTTGAGGGGACGAGTTGCCCCCATTGTTCCCACGTCCCTGGTTACCGTTACCAAGGCGTTACCGCCTCGGTTACCGAGCCCTGTCAGAATAAAGCCGACCAGACACTCTATTCTGGAGTCTGTCCGAAGGCTGTGTCCCGTGCCTCCTAAAACCATGATCACTGGGTTACCGAGCCCTGTCAGAATAAAGCCAACCAGACACTCTATTCTGGAGCCTGTCCGGAGGCTGTGTCCCGTGCCTCCTAAAACCATGATCACTGGGTTACCGAGCACTGTCAGAATAGAATCGTCCGCACTGCGTCGTGCCCCGCACACTCTATTCTGGAGCCTGTCCAGAGGCTGTGCCCCGTGCCTCCTAAAACCATGATCACTGGGTTACCGAGCACTGTCAGAATAGAATCGTCCGCACTGCGCCGTGCCCAGTTTTGTTTGTCCATGATCCGTGCGAGGTGCAGATGCCGGATCACGCGTCGGTCGCTGGCCGGGACAGACCTGCCGGACTATATAACGGCCCGGCCGGCCGTCAGGGGCACAGCTCACTCAGCAGCAGCCGTCAGAGCACCAGCGACGTCAGTCTGCAGCCTTCAGAGCACCGCCGACGTCAGTCTGCAGCCTTCAGACGCGAGACCACACCACAGAGGGATGGACAAGAAGCCAGACACAGTTGTCGAGGTCGCCAACTACTTGGGAAGAATCAAGCCCCGGCAATGGCCGCAGGTGAGACAACTAAATTGCAGCTGTATGCGGATTCTGTCTGAATTTATTGATAGCACTGGCAGATCCAGAACGTGGATTTGGGGGGCTAAATTTCAAAACGTTTCACCAAATTTGGAAAAGTCATTGGATTTGGCTTTCGTGTACCTTATTGCACGGTTTAAAACAAACATGCCTTTGTAAAAGTTTATTAGATTTCCTTCTACATTGGAAAATGTGTCAAATTTCGCTAATTTCAGACGATATGGGGGGGGCTAAGGCCCCTGCCGCCCCCTTGGATCCGCTTGTGATTGATAGGTAACTACCACTGTCCACTGCCAACATTATAATTCCGACAGGCGGGAAGTTACCAAAGAGAGCAAGTAATATCCCTTTTTCTGCATTAATTACATGTTTTTAAATATTATCCAGCGGTGTCGATTTTCCAAAACGATTGGGGAGGGAGGGCGAACAGGAACGAATTCAAGGGCCTATGTCAGCGCCATGGCTTCACCAAAACGACTGAAATAGAAAACAATAACACATGTTCTGATTGTAAGACACATTTTCACATTCTCTTATTGGCATATCAGTTTTGGCTGTAAGACGGCGTCTCAAACCGAACTTTTTGGCCTATCCTTTGACCGACCGATGACTCTCAGAATGACCGAGAGCCCTCTTAAAGTTTTCCAGGCTCTCAAAGTGGTAGAGGCTCTCTCATGCTGGACAATGACCCTCTTGGACAAACCTAGGGATTTATCAGGTATTGTAAAGGCCCCTAATCTTGCAGACCTCCCTCTGTCAGTTCTCGTACGCAACACCTAACAGACATATCATATATCAAAACCGCTCAGATTAGGCATAGGGGACCTCTCTCTCTCTTAACTTCTCTCTCTCTCTCTCTCTCTCTCAGACCGGACGATGGCCGTATCAGGTCGATCACTGAACCTTTCAAAGAAGCGGATGTTCCTCTCCTACCGACTTAAGAGCTCTCTTTAAGGCTGGAAAAACAAACTTTCTAAAGTACAAATTGCGTAGATTTTCGTTCAAATTAGGAAATGCCTCGCTTTTTCGTCGACTTCAGGCAATTTGGGGAGGCTTGGCCATTTCGGCCCCCTTGGACACGCCAGTAATCAGACAACATTGGGGGCTGAGAGAACCTTTGGGAGGGGCCAACTCAACATTGCGGGGGGACGAGGGGCACACCAAAAGTACCTCCATAAATCGACACCTCTGATATTGTGTGCTATATTTGTGTGGCGTTACAGTACGCCGGCACGGTTCTGGCGGCGCTGACCCAGCTGGAGGTCGGCGTCATCATGGCCTTCTCTGCGGTGCTGATTCCGCAGCTGAAGGCTGACGGCGTCATCGTCTCTCCTGAACACCAGAGTCTGCTCGGTGAGTGACCGGAGACTAGCCGCGTCTGCGCAACGCCCTAAAATTCACAGCCCAATTGGCGGGGTCCACGCCCCCAGCCGTGGCTCATGGCGTTAGTTAGGTTAGACGATGCATTGCATGCCTTGCATCGCTAGGTCATTGCATGCCTTGACTTGATCTAAGACTTTACCGCGGGATTTCAGTGACCCTTAGTACGTTGCACTCCAGGCTGGCGATGCGTTGCCAGTACCTATTGGTCGCGGAATTATCCGTGACGGTTAACCCATAACATGTTATGCTCTTTTCTCTGTCTTACAGCCTAGCCGGTACAACGCCCGGCAGCAGGGACGCGGAAGGTAATAAAAAAATCAAAGCAAATTAAACTTAAATTGAATTTAAACTACTTTGGGATATTTCTATCATTACAGAAGTGCCCCATATTTGACTATCGTAGCATCAACACACTGCGCTAAATGCAGCCAATACCGTCATTCAGGGTAACGTAACGCTACGTTACGCAGCGTACTTTTAAGACATTTTGGCGAGTCTTTTTTATAAGGGCTCAAATAAGATATGGCAGATGCAGAAATGGTGGACAGACTGGCGCTATTGCTTGGAGATTTCAGTGTTGAGATTCTGTTCATTTTTTAAGATTGCTATTTTCTTTAACAATTCTGAGGTGGCTTAAGTTACTCAGAATTGGCTAACTTGAGCAAGTTCGCGTTACGGATCGGGTTGATTGGCGATTTTCAGACAATGATCAATTATATTTAATTTAAAAAAAAAATAGGAGATGGTGGTAGATGCCATGATTCATTTTTTAATATATTTAAGTTCCCATCTGGGGCGGATCCAGAGAAGGGGCTGCAGGGGGCGCGGCCTCCCCCAGGTGCCCGGGTCGTGGGGCCGGGCCGTGTTTTGGCCTCCCCTAAACCTCCCCGGCTTGGGAGGCAACAAAGCACGCTCGACCCCGCGACCCGGCCGCCGGAGGAGGCCGCGCCCCTGCAGCCCCCCCCCTGGATCCGCCAGTGGTTCCCATCGACTTCAACTAGGAAAAACCGTTCAATAAATGCGTGCATGCATGATGAAATTAACACTTCACAAAACATGCAAATCTAGTGCACCACTATTCTCTGATAATGACAAAATGACGTCCTATTGAAAAGCTGTCCTCTTTACTGAGCAGCCCCATCCAGCATACCCTGTTTGCAGTGGCGTATTTAGAAATCCGCCAAGGGGGGGGCAAACCCCAACATGAAGGCGCCGTCAGCGAAAGGTGTTGTTGAGCGGGGGTGTAGGCTCCGGGCTCCGCTAAATTTCCTAAGGCGCCCTCTGGCTACCACATACCTCCAAGGGCGCCCTCCGATACACATATCAAGGTGCCCTCCCACATGCCTCCAAAGCGAGATTCACCTCTGAAGGCACCCTCCACATACCTCCGAAGGTGCACTCCCATACATCTCCGAGGGCGCCCTCCCAAATAGCTCCAGAGGCACCCTCTGTTAGACTAGAGGCGCCCCCTTCACATTCAACGAAGGACCCCTTTGGAGGTATGTGGGAGGGCGCCTTTAGAGGGATATCGGAGCGAACCTTACATTCAGTGAACACGCCTCATATTCAGCCGGAGTGTACCACACATGCAGTGAAGGGCGACTTCGGCGCCCTACCACTGCGCGTGTTACGTGCCGCGTGAGGGGTGTTGAAAGGTTTTGTCTCGCAATAACTCCGCAACGGCTGGGCATATTGTGTGCAATTTCGGTGTGTGGCAAAGGACTCTTCAGCCACCATTTTCCCACAAGTAAAGGGTGGGGTACCTCTGCACATGCGCACGTGCACACCCCTATTTTATATCTCAGGAACGGCTGAGCCAATTGTGTTCCAATTTTGAATGTGGCTGCTTAACTCTTAGCCGCCACTTTCCCACAAATCAGGGGTGTGGTCACGGGGTGCCTTTGCACGTGCGCACGTGCGCATCCTTTTTCATATCTCTGAAACAACTTGCCCGGTCGAGTTGAGAATCACCATACATTTCCTTCGCGCTCGCTCGTTCATCGCCAGCTACGGCGCCTTACCATGGTATTACGGACAACGAGTCTGGAGGAATACACGGGCAGGGCGACTAGTGACTACAGGACGGACAGGGAGGGGTGGACAGACCGCGTCTACAGTCCACACCCACGGGGCGCCACCAGGTCACTGTGAAGAGGCGGAGACGCGTTGGCCGAGGTTCGAGCACCATCAGCCGGCGCCGAGACGCCTGCACCAAGTAACCAGACGAGCACCGCCCGCTGCACCACTTCGGAGGGGGCTGACAGACGAGTACCGGCCGCTGGTCGGCGCTATCGAGGAGAGCCAGTAATGTGAGTAGAAATGACAGCATTGACACGCTCCGCAGCTCCAGACCACAACAGAAGCCGGAATTCGCTTCTGGAGGCCTTCTATTTCCAACATTTGATGTAAATTTTATTTTGGGAAAATTTCACCAGCCGACTTTTAGCATTAAAGACCTAGCATATAATCTGCACGACAGGCGACGAAGTTTCCGTCGTATTTCACACATCCCAATCGATAAAGTTATTCGTCTCTCATGGTTCAAACCGCATCTACGCGACTGGAAAAATAAAAATCATAATCATCTTAACCTTTCATTAAATTACGTGATTGATAGATAAATCGAAGCCCAAAGAAACCTGAACACAAGATTGTTTAACATTAGTGCAATAATTGGAGCTTTTCACCAAAGGTGAATGGTAACACAAAATGCTGTCATTTCTGTATTGACGGTAACTTTGATGGGAAAGGCTAGGTAGTTAGAGAAGTGTGCATGAACAATTAAGAACGAGTCCCAGGCATAGTATCCCAAGTGGAATGGTCGTGATAATCAACGCCCAAAATAAATACTACCTCAGCATTTTAAAATCCCAAACGCACTTACACGATGCCGCTCGCGGCCTTCTATCGTGGTGTTAGTTAGGTTAGACGATGTATTGCATGCCTTGCATCGCTAGGTCATTGCATGCCTTGACTTGATCTAAAACCTTGCCGCGGGAATTCAGAGTGCCTTAGTGCCCCCCGTACACTCCAGGCTGCCAATGCGCTGGCAGTATTGGTCGCGGGATTCTCCGTGACGGTTAACCCATTACATGTTATGCTTTTCTCTCTGTCTTACAGCCTAGCCGGTACAACGCCCGGCAGTGGGGTCAGTCTTTCTGTTGTGAGTTTGGCAAAGGTAGTTGGCCCTCATTCGTGCAAAAAGCTCGATACATCGTTGCATCGTTGTCTGGCCTCACGCCAGTTGTTTGCCGTGTAGTGTGCTGCTGTTTAAACCATGTGTCTCAGTTGATTTCCCAATGATGGTGAATATGTTAGGAGTGCAGAAGTTGATTTCCCAGTGACATGTTTCCCCTAGCTCGGTTTGCCGTAGTAGGGGGAGGGGGGATTAAAAGAGTTCAGTGGGAAGGGTGAAAGTGGCAAACACTCGTCAATCATGCGTGCATCAGCCACCGGCGTCGTGAGCCCAGCTCAGGTAACGCCGGCACCAATTTCCGACGGGCTCTCCACGGCTCCGGCTGCGGGCGACTGGTGCACAAATAGAAAGCGAGTTGAACCAGGCGTCCACCCGAAATCTCGGAATTTTATCCACAAAGGCCTAGCGGGAAACCCCGGGAGGAAAACGTTAGACAGCAGCTTGAAATGACAGCACATAACGGATGCTCAGCGACAACAGAATATCAAGGAGATATTATCAAACCACACTTCGATCCTTACCTACTTTGCTTAAATTCGTTAACAGTTAACACTCAACTGGAATGTTATTAGATAGTTGTGTGCTGCAACCGACAGTAAGACGGAGTAAATCACATCCCTATTTTCATGGTTGAAGAACATAGCATCATATTCTTATGGATTTATGTTACTATTTTAGTCTTAGTTTTTTGTCTGGTGCAAATTCAGACGTTGCATCTAAAAACATTGCTTGCGACACAAGAAGTATGTTAAACATGAATATGACAGAAATAGTTTAATTTTAATAGGTAAGTAACAAAAGGTTAAATTTCAAAATATTTCAAGCCCTAAGCTGGTCAAACTATTAATTTAAAATGCAATCCGAATGTGCTGTCATTTCAATTAAAAGAAAGTGTTTATTGGTGACAAGAAGTTGACATCATTCTATTACGCAAGTGTGCATGAACGGATGGGTAGGTACTTTCCTGCAGGTGCTGTGTCCTCTATCATAACGTTATAAGCAAGGGGGTGTTTTCGCTCCAACATCCACCGTCATTGACATTAACCACCCATGCCACACAATATCCCCCTTTTCGCTCCCATGCATTGGAAAATAAATTCTTTAAATTTGGAAGAACTCATCTGTAAGTACCACACGTTGTCCGTGTTCACATCATCCAAATAATTGTCAAATCACGAGATATCTCGCCTCTTGATCAAGTTTAAAGTATCGAGTTTGTTCTAAACCTGTTAACAGTTCTCATAATAAGGTCATCGGCACAGCATGCTCCTCATAGGAACGCTGACACCAATATTAGCAAGGCTGATATTCACATCTCTTTTCCGCCTTATTCTCACCCTCTTTCCCCTGCGGCATAAAAGCTTTCCAAGCTGGCTAACTGATTCCTCACTCAATAGAAACTCAACAGGAACACGCCCTATCACAATCCTCGCCAATTTCCCAACTCACGACGGCTTCCGATCCCTGCCACCCGGTCAGCGGTACCTTCTCTTTACATCCCACTTCTGTCACCAATGCTGCTATTTCGCTGACACAAACTTACACGTGCCCCGCAGTGTCCATCACGACGGCCGGCATCGTGCTGGGCTGCTCGCTGAGCACGATCCTGCTCCGCTTCATGGGTCCCCGCCGTCTCATGATGCTGCACGGCCCGCCCGCCATGGCCGGCTGGCTTCTGGTCGCCTCGGCGACCGACCTCCGCCTTGTCATCGCCGGCCGACTTCTCGTCAGCTTCTTTAGTGCCGTCACGCTGCCGTGTTACCCCGCGTACATCTGCGACATTGCCTCGCCGCAGATGCGGGGTCGGCTCCTGGCCCTGCCAGAGGTGTTCAACTCGCTCGGCCTGCTCATCGGCTACGGAGTCGGTGCCACCATGCATTGGACGCACATGGCTGGCATCTTAGGAGTGGTGCCCAACGTGGTGGCGACCGTCGGATTCATGTGGATGCCGGAGTCGCCCGCCTGGCTGGAAACGCACCTGCATTGCGAGGAGGCAGCAGAGGCGTACCGTTTCTACAAGGGGGACGATGTTCTCGCCGAGCGTGAGACGGAGGCCCCTAAGCGACGTGCCGAGAAGAGCGACGATCGCGACGATCGCGGCGTGCTGCGGCAGATGGCGCGGCGCGAGGCGCTGCTGCCGATCCTGCTGGTGACCGGCCTCTTCGTGTTCCACATTCTGTCCGGCATGCTGGCCGTGCTCAGCTACGCCGTCACCATCTTCCAGCTGACGGGCACGGACGTCAACGAGTACGTGTGCGCGGTCATCATCGGTGTCACACGGCTGGCGTCCAACGTGCTGGCGTCCGTGTTCGCGGACCGGTTCGGCCGGCGGCCGCTGCTGATCGGCTCCAGTCTGCTGTCGGCCGCTGGCCTGGCCACGCTCGGCGGCTTCTTCTGGGCGCAGCAGCGCGGCCAAATCTCTGCCGGGGGTGCTCTCAGCTGGCTGCCTGTGGCCGCGCTCATCGTCTACATGGCCGCCGCCAACTTCGGAATCGGGCCCGTCACCTGGTCGCTGTTGGGAGAGCTGATCCCGACCAATGTCAGCTCGCTGGCCAACGGCGCTATCCTCACCGTGTGGGGCTTCGTCTACTTCGCCGTCCTGCAGGCGTTCCCGTACATGACGCGCTGGCTCGGCGCACACGGCACCTTCTGGACGTTCGCCGCCTGCTG
Organism: Semibalanus balanoides; assembly: GCA_014673585.1. Classification (NCBI taxonomy): domain Eukaryota; kingdom Metazoa; phylum Arthropoda; class Thecostraca; order Balanomorpha; family Balanidae; genus Semibalanus; species Semibalanus balanoides. The sequence continues at coordinate 51,062 of VOPJ01013489.1, forward strand.
CGCCGGTCTGGCCGTGTACGCGGCGCTGCTGCTGCCGGAGACTCGCGGTCTGGAGCTGCAGCAGGTTCAGACACTCTTCGCCCGCCGGCCGTGGCAGCAGCTGGACGTCAGCCAGGACAAGAAGGTGGAGGACCCGAGCGGCGTACGGCCGCGCCAGGGGCTGCGCGCACTGCCGACACCGCGCAACGCTCTCCAGCTGGAGAGGCAGGAGGCGTTGAAGTTTGTGGTGCGCCGGCGCGCCGACTCGTGCACGCCCGAGTTCCACGACATGCACGGCCGCGACAACTAGACGGGGACGTGGTTGCGACCACGTCGCGTACAGACATACTCGTGATATCTTGGGCGCTGAACACTGCTTTATTCTTTCTCAAGCTACACACTTGTGAAACGCTGATGTTCAGAATATGGGACTGTGCCAGGCAAAGACTACATACCGTGGTTATGCATTGCTAGTTGTTAAGATGATGTAAATAAAGACTGAAATAGCGAAGTAACTCAAACTACCTCGGGCAAAATATTGCATTTTCTTCTAGACAAGTCAGTCTTTGACTGACTTTGACCTCAGGTCAAGGTCAAGTGGTGACCCAAGTAGGTCATATTGCGTATTGAAAGAAGTGTATCGACGGGTCAAACACATTGGTACCATTTACACGTCTCTATCTTCATTATGTCGAGAGTAATCGGCAAATCAGTATTAGTGGTCACAAAATTGACCTGACCTTAGGTCACCGATATAAAAAATCCAAGATATAAGAACGGTAGGTATTCATGACCTTATGAAATCCTGAGAGTATGAAATCGATTGTTCCAAACTGTGTCTACATGCGACCAAACAGTTTTGTATGTGAGGTCATCACGTGACCTCATCTGGTGACCTGACCTGAGATGACTCGAAACCAAGAATTTGACATAATGTGGGTAGTTCATTTTCGAACAGGTGTGCAAAAAACGGCGGCGCTGCGCGCCGCCGTTTTTTCGCTATGGTCGAAAAACAGGAGGGGTGGGCGGATTTCGCCCCCCCTCCAGGGCGCGTGTCAAGGCAACGATGATAAATTCCAAAAAACATAAGTACATGTGATTTGAATTTCTGAAATTTTACTTTTGAAGTATACAAACTGACTTTTCACTTATCAATTGAGATAAAATAAATTTCCAATCATGCATGTATCAAATAATGCATATAATGCATATAATATATATTCAAATAATGCAGATGAATTGATCAAAGGTTATTATTTTCATTTAAAGGAAATAAATCACCTTCAACATGGGTTTTGAACTGAGATAGCAGTTTTGTAGCCCGTGTTGAAAAAAAAAAAAAACCCCTAACTTGCAAGTTTTCTGGGCTGAAAGGGCTCTCCAGCCGACCAGCCGAATATATTTGACTTTTTGTCGAAGGAATGCCAAGAATGTGGGCCTCACACACCTGGGCAGAGGCTTTACAGTAATCTTACGCGACTACTTTCGAACATCTGATTGGCTGAGCCACGTTTGACGTTCCGGAGGGTACGCAAATAGTTTTGATAAAATTAATAATGTACGTCCTTCTGTCCTAAATCGGCGCGATGTTTGGCTATTTTTGACATTATGAAAATAAGTTGTATTTCAAAATATAGTCAAATCGTGTTTGAAAAACAATCCAAGGTGAACTATTTCCTTTCACCCGTGACGGGCCTGGGGAGAGGCGTTTAGACGTCCCTGAAGTTTTTCGAGGATAGCGTGACAACAGGTTTTTGGCACAGCTGTTCGAGCATCAATTACCCACATATTGTGAAATTCTTGACCTCGGATCTTTTCAGGTCAGGTCACTCACCACAGGCCAGGTCATGTGACCCCAACTCCAAAAAAGTTTGCGGTTCTACCAAAGCCATATTTTTGGCCGATTGGTTTCGTATTTACAGGATTTCATAAGAGCATAAGTGGGTGCATACCATTTGTGTATATCGGATTTTGTTATATCGGTGAACTTGAGTCGGGTAATTTTTTTAACTCACCATTATAAGTCAATGGGGAAATATTAAAATGCTTTCTTTTCTGAGGATACGCATAATATCAGCAAAATTGCAGCTGGATCATGTTATCATTGACCAATGACCATTCTTGAAGACTCAGGGTAGTCTTTGTTTAGGGACTCCTACAGGGTCATCCGAGGTGACCAACACCTTTTTGTCAATATCTCTCGATTAAATCGAGATATAAAAGTGAAACCGGCATCAACGTCTCTGTCTCGTCGAGACACGTCTTTCAATGTGCAGCATTAGGTACTATTGGTTCCAAAATAAGCGTCCCGCTGGATTGGCCGGCACTGCAGTTTAAAGGAGTATAACGCCTTGGGAAAATAATGAGAAATGATGGAGATGAGAGCCACTCATCTGGGCACTCATCTGCATCAATCCACATATTTTTTCCCAGGGCGTTATATTCCCTTTAACTGCTGTGCCAGCCAACCCAGCGGGACGCTTATTTTGGAACCAATAGTACATAATTGGGTTACTACTTGACCTGAGGTCAAATTTTTAGGTTGACCTAACCTGGTCATCATATACGATCCATAGCGCCTTGACGAGACAAACACGATGGTGTCAAAATTATTACCTTATATTAATTAGATTAACAGTTATTTCTGATAAAAGTTTTGGCAAAAATAACCTTTTTGACCTTCGATGTCCTCTGGAGCCTAAGCTATTGACCTGAGCTCAAATTTGAGGGCATGTTGCGATTGCAAATTTCAATAAAGTTCCATTGCTTTTCCGTTTGTTCAGGTTTCATAGTTCCCGTTCCCGCTATTTCGGGGTATCTGGAGTGGTCATAAATCTGGAAAAGACAAATATAATTAGGGGTGTACTATAAAATGGACTTTTTCGTAAATGGAAAAAGCCTGTCAGAACCTGTTCCATGGACCTTAAAAAAGAGACGTGGTGCATCGAACTTTTGGTTCTCCTTCCAAAAAAACCATACCAACCTCGAAAAAAACAAAACCCTGTAAAAATGCTTATTAAGCAATGGCAGGATGCAAACAAAGTGGTGTTTGTCCTGTATTTATTCTCATAAACTTACGATCCATTCAGTGACATCATCAATTTTGGTAGGCTAGTAGAACAATTTATTGGGAACATTTTGACACCAGAAAAAGNACTGGACCGATCTTAAAAATTCGAACGGCATTCGATAGCCTTATCAAATTTGTCGAAGGAAACCTAATATCGTTATCCTCAGGGTCACCGATGACGTCACAGGTCACGTCAAATAAAAAATGTTTGACCGTAACATCAAAGTCCGGTGGTCGGCATTGTCGCTAAAAAAATCAGTTTTTAACGCATAATAAGTTGGCAAATCGGTATGATTTCGCTTGTATCTGACACTTCTAATTTACCAATTTAAAGGCTAATTTTGAACCTTGGGTCAGGTCAAGGTCATCCCGAGGGTCACGAGGTCAAATTGAAGATTACGGTCATTAGGAGTTTGTAACACAGTTTATGGTGTCGTTTATCGGTCGTATAGAACGCGAAAAAATGCCTTAGAACATGTTTTTTTTACATACAAATTGAAGAAAAAGCAAAAAACGGAAATGCACTTTTTTGCTTATTGTTATACAGTAAAGGTGGTTTAAGTTTGTCTTTGAAAGGCTGTTTCTCAGTCATTTTTGAAGATATTGACTTCAAACTTTCTACACACATTCATTGGGATCAACTCAATTACATATATTCCGTTTTTTTGAAAATTCGAACTTTTTTTGAAAATTAAAAAAAAATGCCTTTGGAATTCTCAACATTTAAAATTTCATTTTTTGAAAAATCCGAGATCGCAGTCTGATAGCCCAACTTATGACCTGTCTTTTGGTGTTTGACGATTGAGTTTATCTTTAAAACTGTACTTTTGGCAGCGTTTCCCGCAAACCCTCATTTTTTCAACAAAAACCGGCAGAACATGACGTCACTCTGACGTCATTTCCGGTTGACCTATTTTCATAGGCCTGTCTTTTTCCATCAGCAGCATGTGTACAAATTGATCAGGACAAGGTACTGAAAGTTTGTCACGATACCTTCGTTGGTTTAGGAGATATTGCAGAATAACGGGAGGGGGGCTATAAATAGCCCCCCCCCCTGTAACTCGCGGGTTAACACGCGCACTGGAGAGGGGTATGTTACTAACACGCACTGGAGGGGGGGGCGGGGCACTTTAGTGCCCCCCGTGAGATCTCTTGAAAGTATGATAGCTAGAACGTTCAAACTTACAGGGTAGGTAGGTGCTGTGATGATCTACATTCTCTGAAATTTTGGTGACCTTAGGTCAATATCTTAAAGGTCAAAACGAGGTCATGAAGGTCAAATCGGGCCAAATGTCACCTTTTTGAGGATTTGACCTCTTGTGACGTCACAGGTCAACTGCAATGTTCTTTAAATTTCCGGCTTGGGGATGCAATCGACACTGGCTACCAAAGGCTTTTTGAATCGTCCCGATCTGACTGTTTGTTCGAAGATATCGCTTTCGCCGACATCGAATTCTAACCGCTATTTTGGAATTTCAAAATCCATATAACTCAAAAATTTGCGGACCGATTTCGATTTTTTTACGTCAAACGATCCGCTATTGTGTTGCCGTAAATGTCGCTCAAACATTACCTCCCTGCGCCGCTTCGTTTTTTATATATGCACGAAAAACATTGTGCCGTGTGGTATGTGAAGCTGTCAGTGAAAGGACTTCGGTGCTCAAGTGAGTGCGACACAAATATATGGCAGCATGAGGCCACCTGTACCATACGATTTGTCGGCGTGAATGTTTTCTTTATTACCCGAAATTCCTTGATATGACGTCATCAACTCAAACATAAAAATTTACATTTGTATTAAATTGAGCACTGATTGAGAGAAACAAATGTCATAATCGTCTTCAGCAGCAATTACGTCATATTTTGCACCACAAGCGACGAATATTTTACAAATGTGGGGCAGGTGGGAGTGTCCCTTTATGGGAAGTCAGTGGAGTCGTACGCCCCTCCAACTCTGGCTAAATACAATTTATTTCTTCCTACGTGCCTATGTTTGTATGAAATATGTTACCTTGGAAATATGCAACTAATGTGTATTATGATACGCAGGGTCGTAGTTTCTTCCAAAAAGCTGGGGGAGGGCTGAGCTGGGGAAAATCGCTTAAAGCTTCTTCAAAATCCACAAAATACATATTTCTCCCCGGATGTAGCCCACTTCCTCGCCCAAGTTGAGGGAGGGGAGTGAAGCCCCCCTTAACAGAATAGGAAGCTACATCCCTGTTGATGCAAATTAAAAGTGAATGTTTTATGTCCATTTCTCCCTTCTGTTTTCAATGTTCTACTGGACTTAAGACCGGTGGCGTATTTAAGGGGGGCCATGGGGGAGGAATGCCTCCCCACTGGCGCCGAAGGTGCGCTCAAGAATATGTTGTATCTATCACGGCCACCATTTCTGTGTGAATTTCAGGATACCCAGGACAAAGTTTGTATTTACTGATAATGCAAGCGGTTTTATAGCCATTGCCTGTATGGTTATTGGGGATTTCAGATTTCGCCCCCCCCCCTCCAGCACTTGTAATGTGACAGTATTGCTATAATCTGGTGAAATGAACCGCTGCCTTTCGAACTTAGCACTGAACTTACTCATTTATATATCTATTAATCTCCTCTGCCATTTCAAACAGAGGGTTTTGGGCATTGCGTTGAACATTTAGCATTTGTTGCGCTTGCTGTCCACTGTTCAGCGCTCACCGTAATCTCGCGCTTCGCGGCATATCGCTCTCCCGAGCTCCGCGCTTCGCGGCATGTCGGTCTCCCGATCTCCGCGCTTCGCGGCATGTCGGTCTCCCGAGCCTCCGCGCTTCACGGCATAATCGCTCTCCGAGCTCCACGCTTCGGCGGCATGTCGTCTCCCGAGCTTTCGCGCTTCGCGCATGTCGGTATCCGAGCTCCGCGCTTCACGGCATACTCGCTCTCCCGAGCTCCACGCTTCGCGCCATGTCGGTCTCCCGAAGCTTCGCGCTTCGCGGCATTCGGTCTCCGAGCTTCGCGCTTCGCGGCATGTCGGTCCTCCCGAGCTTCGCGCTCACGCATATCGCCTCCCGAGTCCACGCTTCGCGGCATTTGTCGGTCTCCCGAGCTTTGCGTCGCTTCGCGGCATGTCGGTCTCCCCGAGCTCCGCGCTTCACGGCATATCGCTCTCCCCGAGCCTCCGCGCTTCGCGCTGTCGGTTCTCCGAGCTTCGCGCTTCACGGCATATCGCTCTCGCCGAGCTCCACGCTCGCGCATGTCGGTCTCCCGAAGCTTCGCGCTTCGCGCATTCGGTCCTCCCGAGCTCCGCGCTTCACGGCAATATCGCTCTCCCGAGCTCCACGTTCTGGCATGTCGGTCTCCCAATGCTCGACGCTTCGCGCAATGGTCGGTCTCCCGAGCTCCACGCTTCGCAGCATGTCGGTCTCCGAGCTCCGCGCTTCACGCATATCGCTCTCCCGAGATCACGCTTAGCGTTTGCATGTCCGGTCCCCCGAGCTCCACGGCGTGCCCCCGAGCTCCGCGGCTAGCCACCTGTGCAGTGGGTGTAGACTCCTGTCTCCCTGTGCTCGTGCTCCTTGTCCTCCTGTACTTCCTGTGCGCGCCTGACTCGCGTGGTGTTGGAACACCGTGCTCCGTGGTCTGTCGTATCAGGCTTCCAAGTGCCGCAGCAGCTTGGCACAGCTGTGCTCCACGGCTGGACCTTAACTGTGCGGCGCGCTGAGCCAGGGCTCAAAGGAGCATCCGCAGGGTGCTGCCATTGAGCACAGGGGTCTTATCATCGCGTCCAGGGATCACGGAAAACATGAGATACTTACACCGTGTGGTGTTGAAATCATGGAGCATATGGGACGATTCTGTTGTTCCTAGCCGTGATGCATGACAGTCACTTGCAAAGGTGAATCCACGCATGTCAACTTGGGTCAAGACGTGACAATGCGTGGATTCACCTTTGCACGGTGGATCCACGCATGTCTTCACTGCAGTTAGCAGTTAGTCGCGGCTAGTTTGGCAGTGAACTGGGGCAGGTATGTCGGAGACAGGAATCGCATGGCGTAGCAGTTGGTGCCGCAGCTGGTTGCCGTGAAGTGGGGCAGGTATGTAGACAAGATCGCTGGCGGTAGCAGTTAGTCGCGCTGGTTGCAGTGACTGGGCAAGGTAATGTAGACAGGATCGCATGGCGGTAGTAGTTAGTCGGCAGCTGGTTGCGAGTGAACTGGGGCAGGTATGTAGACAGGATCGCAGTGAAACTGGGGCGGTATGTAGCTACGGATTGCATGGCGTAGCAGTTGGTTCGCAGCTGGTTTGCAGTGAACTGGGGCCAGGTATGTAGACAGGATCGCATGCGGTAGCATTAGTCGCAGCTGGTTGGCAGTGTAATGGGGCAAGGTATGTGACAGGATCGCATGGCGGTAGCAGTTAGTCGCAGCTAGTTGCAGTGAACTGGGGCAGGTATGTAGACAGGATCACATGGCGGTAGCAGTGAGTCGCAGCTAGTTGCAGTGAACTGGGGCAAGTATGTAGACAGGATCGCATGGCCGTAGCAGTTAGTCGCAGCTAGTTGCAGTGAGTGACTGGGGCAGGTATGTAGACAGGATCGCATGGCGGTAGCAGTTAGTCGCAGCTGGTTGCAGTGAACTTGGGCAGGTATGTAGACAAGGATCGCATGGCGGTAGCAGTTAGTCGCAGGCAAGGTTGCAGTGAGTGACTGGGACAGGTATGTAGACAGGATCGCATGGCGGTAGCAGTTAGTCGCAGCTGGTTGCAGTGAATTGCTGGAAGCAGGTATGTAGACAGGAATCGCATGCGGTAGCAGGTTAGTCAAGGCTGGTTGCAGTGAACTGGGGCAGGGTATGTGAAGACAGGATCGCAGTGAACTGGGGCCAGGTATGTTTGACAGGATCGCATGGCGGTAGCAGTTAGTCGCGGCTGGTTGCAGTGAACTGGGGCAGGTATGTAGACAGGATCGCAGTGAACTGGGGCAGGTATGTTGACAGGATCGCATGGCGGCAGCAGTTAGTCGCGGCTGGTTGCAGTGAACTGGGGCAGGTATTTAGACAGGATCACAGTGAACTGGGGCAGGTATGTTGACAGGATCGCATGGCGGTAGCAGTTAGTCGCAGCTAGTTGCAGTGAACTGGGGCAGGTATGTAGACAGGTCGATGGCGGTAGCAGTTAGTCGGGCTGTTGGCAGTGAACTGGGGCAGGTATGTAGACAGGATCGCATGGCGGTAGCAGTTAGTCGCGGCTGGTTGCAGTGAATTGGGGCAGGTATGTAGACAGGATCGCAGTGAACTGGGACAGGTATGTAGACAGGATCGCAGTGAACTGGGGCAGGTATGTAGACAGGATCGCAGTGAACTGGGGCAGGTATGTAGACAGGATCGCATGGCGGCGGGGCTTGAGCTGCCGCCTAACACCAGCTGAGCGGTCGATCGAGCCGGCCGTGCACCGCCGAGGATGCTCCAATCGAGCTGCACGAGAAAGGTCATCTCGGTTGCCAACTGACCCTGGAAATGTGGGCCTGCGCTTCCGGCAGTTGTTGAACTACGTATTCCAATGTAAAATGGTCCAATCAGAGAAAATGGTGGCTGAAGTTTCCGATAAGTTATTGCACTGATATTTGCTATGATTGGTAATGCTTTGAAGGAACGATAAAATTGGCTTAACGACATAACCATTTGCGATGTATTGACTAGAACGAAGCGAGGATATATGCAATCGAAATTCGAAAGGTTTAGCATGAGTGATGGTACGCTACGCACAGTCAGAGACGACATAATATAAAATCGACGTTATTTACTACTCTCACAGCTTCAAACTCAGCAGGGAAGATTGAATGCCTCAATCGAGAAGAAGCGGGCCACTGGCATTTTCAGAAGGGATGTGTTATCGTAGCTCGACAGCGTTTCATGTGCAACATTAAAAAATACTGATGCACGTCACAAACACTTGTATTATGTATTAGTTGCTGGTTGTTTTAAGTGAGTGCTTACTTTGCTCTGAACCATGACAGCCCAGTGCCCATCAAGCCTTACTTTGTTCACGGCAATTTCTTAGATGAATACAACCCTCTTTGCAATGTCACTAGTCAGTAGGCGTACAATATGTCTGCGAAATAAAATAAGGCATTTGTTAAAAACACAATACCTACATCTCACAATTTGAAATGTCTCGTGTAAATACATTGACGGACAATCATATTGACATTAAGTGGCAAGGTAATAACTATTGTTATCGCCGAATAACGTGAAAGAAGGAGGCAATAAATGTTAGGTTTTCATTAAAAATACCGTTCTTTGGAAAGAAAAGCAATGTTCCAACTATCGCGAACAGTTTTAGAAAGGCGACAGCCATGTCTGAGTTAAATAATGAATGTCGCAGTTCCGCCAAAACAAGTGATATTTCAGCAAAATGGGCTCTCGGACAACAGCTGGAGCTGTTTACTGTTCTCAGCACCAACTGGGACAATACCGATGTCCAGCCGACGTCCGGTCAGCAGCCGCAGATCAGCCGCAGATCAGCCGCAGATCAGCCGCAGATCAGCCGCAGATCAGCCGCAGATCAGCTGCAGATCAGCATCAGATCAGCATCAGATCAGCCGCAGATCAGCATCAGATCAGCCACAGATCAGCCACAGATCAGCCACAGATCAGCCACAGATCAGCCGCAGATCAGCCGCAGATCAGCATCAGATCAGCATCAAATCAGCATCAGATCAGCATCAGATCAGCATCAGATCAGCATCAGATCAGCATCAGATCAGCATCAGATCAGCAATCAGATCAGCATCGATCAGCATCAGATCAAGCATCAGATAGCATTAGCTCAGCATCAGATCAGCATCAGATCAAGCCATCAAGATTCACATCAGATCCAGCATCAGATCAGCATCAGATCAGATCAGATCAGCCGCAGTATCAGCATCAGTCAGCATCAAGATCGCATCAAGATCAGCATTAAGATCAGCATTAAATCTAGCATCACGAATCGGCATCAGATCAAAGCATCGATCAGCATCAGATGAGCCGCAGATCAGCGGCACATCGCATCAGATCAGCATCAGATCAGCATCAGAATAGCCGCAGATCAGCGGCACATCATGCATCAGATCCCAGCCGCAGATCAGCATCAGATCCGCATCAGATCAGCATCAGATCAGCATCAGATCAGCATCAGATCAAGCATCAGATCAAGCATCAGAATCAGCATCAGATCAGCATCAGAATCAAGCATCGAGATCAGCCCAGATCAGCCGCAGAACCAGCGGCACATCAGCCATCAAGATCATGATCAGATCAGATGCAGCCACAGATCAGCATCAGATCAGCATCAGATCAGCATCATATCAGCATGCAGATCAGCATCAAGGATCAGGCATCAGATCGCGGCAGATCAGCATCAGATCAGCATCAGATCAATCAGATCAGCTCAGATCAGCATCAGATCAGCCATCAGATCAGCATCAGATCAGCATCAGATCAGCATCAGATCAGCATAAGATCAGCATCAGATCAGCATCAGATCAACGGCAGATCAGCAGTAGATCAGCGGCACATCAGCATCAGTGTGCGTTTAAGGAACTAGATCCGAGATGGTGTTTTGTAAATGTTTGGGTTGCATGTTGAGTGATAGGTAAGTATTTGCAATTGCCTAATTCCTGGCCAGGTTTATTATCGGTGAGTCCAGGGGCGTCAATTTCTGAAACTGATTGGGAGGCCCCAATGCTAACTTTATAGATTTTAGCTCTAGTATTACCATGCAACCTCATAGGCCTAATGTTAAAATTTGAATTCATTGCCCCCCCCCCCTTTCCCAAATGCAAATAAACACCAGTGGGTGAGTCCATGAAGCTGCATCGACTTAATGTATTTTTTTTCTGTTTTAGCCCTAGTGAATAATTTAAGGTGGCGAAAGTGGTTAATTAACCAAAGCAGCCTAAAAGGTGTGTATTGTTGTGTATTCATGTGTACGTATATATGTCAGCTAACTAGCAGTTCAGCAGTGTCAGCATATCAAGAAGGAGTCATTTTGTCGAATATAATACAGCTAGTAATATAAAATAGGTAATGTTGCATCAATGATCAAGTGGAATATATCAGCCCCTGGGCGAACATATAATCAGAGCTACATACCCAAACTTCCCCTGTCGCCAAGTGTCGCACCGGATCACTTCCCAGAGGACACCGAAAACAAAACAACATCAAAAACATTTACATCGGCGACGAAAACTCCATCTCCGCATTGCCGTCGCCGTCGGCAGCGTAACAACCTGCCGTTCATTCATCATGGGGGACTAAAGTTGGCAGCTAGCTTTTCATATCGGCTGGCTGGCTGGCTGGCTGGCTGGCATAAAACAGAGTCGGTGATAACAATACCACACAAAGTCACACACTATGGCAAACCCACATACACGCACATGCGCATATATCTACCCCGAAATAGCCGTTTTCACGAAGGGTTTATTTTTACCCGGTAGTACCCGGTAATATTTCGTGCGTTTTTGGTAATTGAGTCTAAGAACACGGCTTTTCCCGAATATTTTTGGTGTCAATTGAAACTTTATAATTAATAAAGTTTCAATTGATACCAAAAATATATGAGGAAAGCCGTGTTCTTAGACTTAATTACACAAAACGCATGAAATATTACCGGGTACTACCTGGTACTACCGGGTAAAAATGCATCCAGTAGTACCCGGTAATATTTCGTGCATTTTGGGTAATTGAGTCTAAAAACACGACTTTTCCCGGATTTGTTTTGTGTCAATCGAAACTTAATAATTCATAAAGTTTCAATTGAAGCAAAAAATACCGGGAAAAACCGTTTTCTTAGACTCAATTCCCCAAATGCATGCAATATTACCGGGTACTACCAAGTAAGAATACATCCTTAGTGAAAACAACTAACGCCATGAAGAAATCGGTTCATTCAAAACTGGTTTATTTATTGTCCCTAATAAGCAGATATTCGTAAATTTTTCGATCTGGAAGATCTCTCGTTCTCATCAAAATCAGTATTTTCAAAGGTGAATTAGTACCTTTTTTTCTGATTCAGTGACGCCGCTATGACAAGTTTCAAAATGATCACCAACATGAGCTAATCTAGTTTCATTTTGCGCGCACCGCAAGTGCTCGTTGTACCGGAGACGTAAAGACCTGTTGCTCTCTCCTACATATGCGGCCCCATATAAGTTACACTTAAGCTAATACATCACATTTTCCCCCGTAAATCTACAATTGTAAACACTTGACTAGTGTTGCAAGTCTTCTTGCTTGAAGGGCATGGTAGATCCGATAGAGATGAGTGAACCAATTCACATCTTAAGTTTTCTGGGGTGTACCACAGTACCAGGACAGGTTCATGCAGGAGCGTAGTAACTCATTTGAAGTGGGGGGAGGGGGAAAAGACATTTTGAAGTCGATTCTTTCCATGCAACGTCCACAGGCGTAATGTTAAAATCCGAAAATGTTGGGGGGGCAGTTGCCCCCCTGCCCCCCGGCTCCTACGCCTATGGGTTCATGTTAAGGTCAGTTTTTGTCCCACCTGTTTCATTTTGACAGTGTTGTGCAAAGCGAAACAGGTTTTAGATCCCAATAACATTTTTTGCGCTGGTTTGTAAACCTTCGATGGTGATTTAGAATAATGAGTGGTCCTTGTTTGTTTATGTTTATGCTGTTTTTGTTTATGCTTGTTCATGCTGTTTTTGTGTACATCTGAAAGAGGCAGTATAGTTAATTATAATCAAGTATCTGACTTGATGAAAAATATGTATATTATTTTTACGGAGGTAGTATGTGAAGTAGTTTTACTGAGGATAGCTCCAAACGTATATACAAGTTTTAATTAGTAAGCATATTAGCCGTTTTTCACGATGGCATATTTTGCGCGAAATGTTTTAAAACATTTAAGTAGTAGCCGTCTCCACGTTGGACTAATTTGCGAGAAATGTTATAGCCCTCGCCCTACGGCCCCGTAGGGCGATGGCTAAAACATTTTTCGTCAATTAGTCCATCGTGAAAGCGGCTACTACTAAAACATTTGAAAGCATTTTAAAATGTTTTAAAACATTTCGCGCAAAATAATCCATCGTGAAAGCGGCTATTGCTATTCATTTCTATCTCACTAGCCATCCTGATCCTACCTCATAACACCCTGCTAAAAAACATTTTCAGATCACTGTTGTCACCAAATCTGACAGATTCCTAATCATCCCCTCTCATTTCATGCATCAGCGTTCTCTCTTGAACTTAAAACAAAACTGCAAATTTTCGCTTTCCCTCTTGTTGCTGACTGACACATGCTTACTCCACGTGACATTAGGTTCAGGGAATAGGCTCGGCATATATCAGGAGCCCGCGCTGTCTCTATGTTTAGCCTCCGACCGGCCGCTCTTCTCAAGAGTCTCAGGTGGCGGCCGGGCAGCACGGCTCGGCGGCAGACGACAGACGACGCTGTCTCCGGGCTCGCTTCGCTGAACCAGCCCGGGGATAGGTACTCGACCCGCATCCAGGCATCGCTCGCCCTGCCGCCCGCCTGCCTATCCGCACGCCTCCATTGTCGATTCTGAAAGAGAGGAAATGACTGCGGTGGGCAGTACTCCGGCCTCCGGGAGTTTGCTAGTTACTAGTTTGAGGTTGGAGCACGTGTCTGGCGAGTCAGTTTCCTTTCAATGACTTGTTCACCGGGTGGAGAACAGGCTGTGAGCAAACAATTATACGTCGATATTTGTTCAGGGACACGTGCCGAAGCAAAATTGGATTTTCCGGGCGGTGATGCTAGTTATTAACTGTTTTCATGAAGGATTTATTCACCGGGTGTTTCCCCGGTAAACCCCGGTAATATTTTGGGCGTTTCAGGTAAATGTCTCTAGCTCGCAAGTACACGGCTATTCCTGTCTTTTTTTGTATTAAATGAAGCTTTATTAACACGCGCACTGGAGGGGGCACTTTTGTGCCCCCCCCACATAATTTTCGTGAAAATCTCGAAAACGAAGCAGCGCAGAACGGTAGTGTTTGTGCGACATTTGCGGCAACACAATAGCAGATCGTTTGACATAAAAAAAACGAAATCGGTCTATCAATTTTTTAGTTATATGGATTTGAATTCCAAAATGGCGGCCAGAATCGAGGTCGGCGAAGCGATATCTTCGGAACAAACTGTCAGATCGGGACGATTCAAACGCCATTTGGTAGTCAGTGTTGATGTTCATCCCCAAACAGAACTTCAGACACATCGCGGTTGACCTGTGACGTCACAGAGGTCAAATACCCAAAAAGGTGACATTTGGTCCGATTTCACCTTCATGACCTCGTTTAACCTTTAAGATACTGACCTAAAGTTACCTAAATTTCAGAGAATGTAGACATTCACAGCAACTACCTACACTGAAAGTTTCAACGTCCTAGCTCTCATACTTTCTGAGATCTCACGGGGGGGGCGGGGCACTAAAGTGCCCCCCATCCAGTGCGTGTTAGTGGCATACCCCTCTCCAGTGTGCATGCTAATAAATGCATGTTTTTTCTGTATACTCCATTTGAATCATAAACTAAGAGATTACTTACAATTACCAATTTCATCTTAAACTAGCCCTGGTGATGCTAGACGGCTGTTGTGGTTTTGGTTGTTTCGTGTGTCAAAAATGCAGTTTTGGATAGAATTTGTTTTCCTGAATAATATTTTATCTAAAGATGATAAGGAAATTATTTTAATACCATCGTGTTTGAATCGTCAAGGTGATTTGAAAAATATACTTGGTGGCCTGGTAAGGTAAATTTCAAAACTTGATCTTAGGTCAAGGTCATTTGGTGACCCGGGCAGGTCATATTGCATATGGGAAAATAGGGAGATGAGGCCAGACGAGACGAACACAGTCGTGTCAACCGCTCGTATCTATCTCTTTTATATCCAAAGTTATTAGCAAATCATTGCTGATGACCTCAGGTGACCTCAGATGACCTTGTAGAGATCACTAAGCAATTGCACCTTGATCATCCAGAATGAGGTAAAATAACATGATTCTGAAAGAATTAGCTTGATCCAGCGAATATTTTTCGAAAAGGAAGTATTTGTTTATTTTCCCATTCACTTATAACGGGGAGGTCAGAAAATTGACCTGACCTTAGGTCACCGATGCAAAAAATCCGAGATTCACCAATCGTAGGTATTTTATGATCTTATGAATTCCTGCAAGTTTCAAATCTTTCGGACAAAAACTGTGGCTTTGGCACGATCACAAACATTTTGGAAGGTAAGTTCACTTAAAGTGACTTGGTGACCTGACCTCGGATGACCTGAAGTGAAATTTTTGTCAACGTGTGTACAAAATTTGGCGGCGCTGCGCGCCGCTGTTTTCCCGCTGTTCCGGAAAACCTCAGGGGGGTCAAAATGACCCACCGACCAGGGCGAGGGTTAAAAAATGACTTGAGGTTTCTCAAAATTATGAATTTCAGTAAATTTTGCAAATCATAGATTGCAGATTGATAGATGAGTTAATATTTGGTCACTTAATATATTGCATTAGAGTTTATCTTAAAAAACTTTGCTTTTGACGGCGTTTCCCGCAAACCCTTATTTTGCAACAAAAACAAACTTAGAACATTACGTCACTCTGACGTCATTTCCGGTTGACCCATCATAGCCTCATCTTTTTCTTCAGGCAACATATGTCAAATTGATGTGAGACAAGGTACTGAAAGTTTGGTGACGATACCGCTGTTGTTTTAGGATATATTGAAAGAAATAACGGGAGGGGGCTATAAATAGCCCTCCCAGTAACTTTTGAGTTAAAACATGAATGGACTAATTCATCTATTTTTCATTGAAATAGACTATTCATTGAAATATACTATATACAGATACTTTTTTAAAAATATTTTTGACATGTGTAAGATCATTCTTTCTTATTTATTAACATACAGATACCATGGTTTCAGCCACGGTGAGCCGTGGAAAACCAAGCTTCTGAAAAATGCGTTGGTTCTAGGAACATACACTACCCAAAACCACCAACATCACATCACACGACAAAAACCGGGGAATATCGGCGAAGCAATGTTTTTCTCCTTCGGAAAGTTTGTGCTGTTTGTCTTCACTCGGGTGGCTCTCGGGCCCTCAAAGGTGCCATCGGCCCCCACAGCCATATTTCGCCGACACGGCCGACGGAAACAGGCCGACGTTGAGCCGATATCTGCCCGATGCTTGGTAGGACGACGGCCCGAGTTTCGTGTATTTTGTTTCGAAAGTAATTTGCCACGTTTACGTGATATAAGCATCATTCAAAAGTAAAAACACAAAAGTTCCAAAACCAACATTAAATACTTCAGTTATTAACGTCTAACCGAAATATGTGAGATGAGTTGTACAGTAATCAGCAATCAACGGCGACAACTAGGTAACAATTATTCTTAGCTTTGGTGCTTCGTTTTCCATTCCAAGAGATATCACTTTATATTGCAACGGACACTTCTTGCATTGATTGGATCTGCACTGATTAATACGATAACTGTATGAGGAGTTACTAATTGCACCGTCTATTTTATTAATAGAATATTTTTGTTAGTCAAAAATGAAACGTATCACAACATAATTAACGTATATGTTGTTTTATTGTGTGAGGGATATCATGGCTCTAATTTAAGCCCTTTGCCCACTAGCGCATCCAGAACGTAAAAAAACGTTGGTTTGAAAAACTGTATACAAATTTGTCTGACTTGTTTCGCTTTTTCGATCAAGCCGGTTCGTGCCGAGCCGAGGGTGGGACGTTTGAAGGGATGCTGGGTTGGGGACCCAAACCCTGGCACTCTCGTGCCAGGGTAGGCATCTGACGCCCCCAAACAAAAACATGGCTTCAATGGGGATTAGGCAGAATCCACCGATGCCGTTACTTAGTTCGTCTAAATTCATGTCGAAACTGTCACAGCCTCAGTCACAGTGGGTGTGGTCTGTCACATCGCTCAGTCACAGTGGGTGTGAAACTGTCACATCGCTCAGTCACAGTGGGTGTGAAACTGTCACATCGCTCAATCCCAGTGGGTGTGGTTGGACTACAATTTTATTTTGAGTTGGTGGCATTTCACGTGATCTGGTGAATTCACCTGAGATGACCCTAGCAAAAACTACACAATGTGCCCAACTTGTGCCAGAAACGGTGATGCTGCACGTCGACCATTCTTGACAAAATAGAGGGCGTCCCAACCCATCATCCCTTCAAACGTCCCACCCTCGTCTCGTCACGGAACGACTTGATTGAAAAAGCAAAGAAAAGTCAGACAAATTTGTATACAGTTCTTCAAACCAACGTTTTTTACGTTCTGGATGTGATCGGACCTGATTTGGGACTTCTTTATTAGGTTAGGATTGACTGCTTACCTCTGGCAAACCTCACCACATCACGAACTTGGGAGACAATGCAAAGGCAGTTATAACACGCATATGAAACAAAAACAATACTATTGAAACAATATGTCGCCAAACAATGCAAGACATATGCTACAAAATGTCCGAAATTGATTTGTTGGCTGACGCTGTTGCCGCTCGAAATAAAACAAAGGCGTCATCCATGTATTGTGGATTGGTGACGCCGGCAGCGCTGCCCCCTCCCCATTTGCAGAATTTCAGCTCGACTAGGGGGAGGGCTTGATCTATGACTGGGGGATTTCCCTCACCCAGTTAACATGTTAGAAAGGTCCCAGCTTCCTTCGTCGGCTGACTCACACACGCTACATCCAAGTTCCCCGTACCAGCCCCCCAGACCTCGAACCTCGAACCTCGAACCTCGAGTCACGACCAACAGAGGCTGCCGGCGCTGCGAGTCCCGCTCCGGCAGAGAAAAGAAGTCACCTGTCCAGGCACGTAGCCAAAGGGGGCGGCGGAGGCTACTCTGCGCACCAATTCATACCCGCTCAGAGTGTGTTCAATAACAGCTTTGAAACACCAGCGAACACTTCAGGGCGCGGCGGATCGTCAGTTCTCTGCCCATCAACACGGGTCCCGCTCAGGATCGCGTGTTAATCTCCCGGTCGGTGGTTGCTTACTCATCACAGCACCAGCGCAGCGTCAGGCGGAATTTCGGCGCCTGCATCTGCACAGTTCGCGGATTTGAGCCGACGTATCTTCCTGCCAACGGTGTGGCGCCCCCACCAAATGTTTGACATTCCTAAGCAGGGGTGTGGTTTCCTATTCAGTTAACATTATATAACATTATAGTTAACATTATAACATACACTGCCACCTTAACATTATATTTGAGTTGAGATAGCCATTTTCCGTGCTAGGCATTGCAATTATGTATAGTATAAGTTAAAACAACCGCCGAGGTCGAATCACAGAGAAATTTGCGTTTGGTTTTGACATCTGTAACATCCCCAGTCCCCAAGTGTATTAGAACGGGGATTCCTGAAGCCGATGTCGTACGTCGTCACTCTCTCTCTACTAAATGTTGATGATAGTCGACTTGTTTTACATTTGGTCCATACATTAGCCATTACACTAGTCATACATTATGGCAGCGCGAAGGTTTTCTTTTTTCCCAAAAATTCTTTCATATGACGTCATCAGCCCAAATATTAAATTATTAAATTGAGCCACTTTTTGTTGAGGAAACGAATGTCATAATCGTTGTTTCAGAATAAAAAAGCAGCAATTACTTCATTTTGCACCAACAAAATGGCGACATTTGATAACCTTTTTTGGAAGGTGGCAGGTATCCCTTTAAGGGGGGCTTCAGCTCCCCCCCCCCCCCCGAACTTGCGTAATCCATCTAAACCAGGAATGAGGAAGTGAGGGCAAACCCGGAGATATAAATCTGTTTTTGTGTGCATATGATGGTTGTAGGGAGACCGGGGCACGTTCTGTCACTTTTTTGCTAATTTGCCTGGACGGGCACACTGTGTTCAGAGTTTGGTGATTGATACTTTCCAATACTGTTACATACATCAATAGCTTCAACTCGTTTTAGGAGTTCAAGTGGTATCTCAGTTTTGTTTCGACACCAGTGCCGATAATGTGGCGATGACTCATTTGACAGAACCTGCCCCATATGCGGGGCACGTTCTGTTCACCTATGGGGCACTTCTGTTCTTGATGGGGGCACTTCTGTTATCACTGAACGGTCAATTTGTGGATGTCCCTGCAGGGGGAGAGAGGGTTTCATTCATCACCACCATCAATAGTGTAGAAAATGACGGCTATATCGATTCCCAACACTTGCATTTTTGCGTTTTCTTTTGGTTATTCCATGCACGAATCATAGTCCCTGAGTACGCCTATGATTTTTTTTCATTTTGAAGCTTTTCCCTTTCATACATTAAAGGGACCAGACATAAGAAGCTCAAAAAAACGCTTTTTGCCATAAAAATCGGTCAAATGACATGGCTACAATGACCTTTCAAAAACATCCAATATTTTCGAATGTGTTGCCCCTGCCCCTTGGCCCCCATTTTTTAACAAAAAAGCAATTTCGGGGTACAAAAAGACAGATTTTGTCACGACGAATCGAATGGTGTTGCTCCCATCGAAATCAGCCTAGCGGTTCTCGAGATCTCTGGTGGGGGGGGGGGCAGAATCTGCCCCCGCAGGTTAACGTAATTCTGGCCGCTCGTGAACTGCATCGGCACCACCGATTCGTTTTTACCGCTTAGTAGTGGTGTACCATATCTGTAAACAAACAGGCAATCATTTTTGATGGTCGTTTATAAGCGATACGACTAGGGAATCAATGAACAGATTCAATGACTGACCTTGTCCCAGATTGGTGACAGAACCTGCTCCACTCGACACAGGTCACACTTTTTCGTTTTTACTGAAAACTTGGGAGAATGTGGCAGAATAACGCTCAGCACAAATATTTTCACATTACATAGGCCCATGACAGATTCAAAGACCACTATACAAATTATTCTGAATGGCCACAAACCAAAATTTAGTTTACTTATGAAAAGTTTTGGATTCTGTTAAAAAAAACAACTTTTCCAAATTGGACCATCTGGTCGCAGGCATTGTTTGCTTTGATAAGTACCGGGCTCCTGCAAGCACAAAGGAACATATCTTACGAAACAACCAAATTACCTGCGGTGGATAGTTTCACGAGGAAACCCCGCTGACATAATGTGCCCCGTGACAGAACGTGCCCCGTTCTCCCCTACTTTAAGCGATTTTTGTCCAAGGCACAGCACGACCGTTTTTTGCTTTCATATTTGGAAATCAACTGCCCATATGATGATAAATGATTGACCTCAAGTCATCTCAGGTCACCAGGTAACGACCCCAACTCCAAAATGTTTGCGGTAGCCACAGTTTTCGGCCAATTGGTTTCAAGTTTGTAGGATTTAATAAGGTCATAAGTATGTAGGTACCAAAAATTTGTTTATCTCGGATTTCTAATGTCATTGACCTAAGGTCATGTCAAATTCGTCACCAACACTGAGGTCACTAATACTTTATTGTCAATAACTCTCGGCAGAATGAAAATAGAAGTGAAAACAGTACCAATGTTTTTTTTTCGTCGAGACACGTCACCCAATATGCAGCTTGACCTACCTGGGGTACCACTTGACCTTGACCTTAGGCCAAATATGTTCAGTTAACAAACCTGGTTCAATATTTAATATTGGTTGGAACTTGGAAGCGTCTTGGCGATACAAATATAATGACCTTAAGTATTGCTTCAGCTTTCTCAGGTAAAAAGTTATTCGCGAAGAACAGTTTTGCCAATAATTACCCTATTTGACCTTTGATGACCTTTGGAGCCTAAACTATTGACCTGAGCTCATGTTTGAGGACACGTTGGCAATTGCAAATTTCGAGAGCATTTTTTTTTCGTTTGTCTCTATAGCTGTCATAGTTCCCGATATATATATGGGGTTTCTGGAGCGAAGTCCTAAATTGGGAAAATATGACCTTTGATGACCTCTAGTAACCTCAATATTGAAATGACCTAAAAAGTATCGAAAACTTTCGATGGAGCTTGTAAAGAGCAAAGCCATGTTCCGCTTGTCGCTATGTTGCATGATTTTTAAGATCATAGGTGGGTGGTGAAATCCCCCCTCCCCGCCGGCGTGTGTTAAGATCCAATACTTTTCCTCTAAGCATATCCTGAGTTACAATATGCATACCAACAGTGAACACGAAACTGATAAGATTCCAGCTGAATACTACTTTCATAGTCGGCCTACCAGAACTGCGAAGCGGTGGTCGGGTCGCTGTACCCCCTTCTCTAACCCCCCCCCCTCCCCCCCGCCCACCGACTGAGACGCTGACGGTCAGTTTTGCTGGCAGTCGAGCCAGCGAGCTAGAAGCCCCGGGCATGTTGCGTGAGCTCCGTTCGGCTGAAATAGACCAGAAATATCAGAGCTGTCAGGGCTCCGCGTCAGACCCGCAAGCCTTGGAGCTTCCTGTCTCGAAGGAGTCGAGCCGCAACGGGGCCAGTTCCGATAGACCGCCGTGTGGCAGCGTCATCGAGTGAAACATGGTGTTTAAGTGTCTATCACAATATTTCCCAATTCAAAAGCATCACGTAGTCGTACAAAGCAAATATTCATGATGATTTATAGCAAGTAACTGTCGTAACTTATCAGATCACTATAAATATATTCCAGCGATGAGCGATTGGTTTGTAGCCGCTTGTCATGCTGTAAAATTAGCCCGCCGATTATTTGATGTTGGATGGATAATTGATAAAGTGTTGGAAGGCACACATCAATCATCAACTATATCAGGTGATACGAGGCTGTTCAGTTTGTGTAAGTAATGTGCACATAATCAGTGAGTTATTCTCATTTTACATTATTCAAATTAACCCTCATTAAAGGGGTGGGTCATCTGTTGCCTCCCCCCACCTTTCTATGTCGGCTCATATGGGGAGTTGTCGGAATACAAAAATACCGTTCAATAACTCGTCAATTAGCATATAAAAAATATTTCAGTCATTTTTTCTTGATCAGGTTAATATTGAGGTCACCAGAGGTCAGCGAAGGTTAGATTATCCAATTATATGACTCTGCTCCAGAAACTTCCGAGTACCTTGAAAAACTATGACAGCTAGGAACAAACAGAAAAGACAATCGAAAGAGCTTATGTTCTATCTAAGATATGAATTATGAACCTGAACTAATATTTGAAAACACATGTGGTCATTGCATTTGTCATGAGCTCTCATGGCATATGCAATCACCATGGGTGTACCTCAAATATTAGCTCAGGTCAATAGCTTAAGCTCCAGAGGTCATCAAAGTCCAAACAGATTATTTTTAGCAAACATAGTTTTTCGTTAAAATTTCCCACGCCCGACTGGGGGTTGTTTGAACACCCTCTTCTAACTCGGCTCCTATGGCACGTAGAACGTAGAACAAAACAATGAAGACTGTTCAAATCGTTATCGAAGATCATTTCGAAACTATTTCGGATTGTTTTCTCGCTCACTTCAAAATTCAGGTCACCAGAGGTCATCGAAGGTCAAATTTTCCAGTTTTAGGACATCGACAAAAAACAATCGCCAGCCATTGAAATTTGTAATCGCACTATTTGTCCTCAAATTTGACCTCAGGTCAATAGTTAAGTTTCTAGAGGTCATTTAAGTCAAAAATGCTGATTTTTTTCAAAAAAATGTTTTTGCAAATAACGTTTTACCTAATAAAGATAACACAATACTGTTTACGCCATCGTGTTTGTCTCGTTAAGGCGCTTTGATTTTTTTTTAATTCCATGTAAGGTCAACTTAAAATATAACCTCAGGTCAAGGTCAAGTGGTGACCCAAGTAGGTCATGCTGCTCAAACGAAGATGTGTCTCGACGAGGCAAACACATTGGGGAAAGCTGCACTTCTCTATCTGCTTTATTTTCAGAGTTGTTGACGAAAAGGGGTGACCTCGGAAGGCCTTAGATGGCCCCGTTTTTTATTTTGTAAAATATTTTGTATATACTGATGACTTAATGCAATCCTTAAAGTTTGATATCGATCCCTTAGAAACTGTGGTCATGGCAGGACCGTAAACTTTTTGAGAGATGGGGTCACTTGACCTGATCTGGTGACTTGACCTAATCCGACACGAAACTTGAATATTCGGAAAATGTGCGAAAAGGATTGATAAGTTATGCCAAATTTGGCGGCGCTACGCGCCGCCGTTTTTTCGTTATCTTGATAGAACCGCAGGGGGTGTTCAAACACCCCGATTGGGCGCGAGTTAATCACCTTTTATGTAATCAAGATAGTACAATTGATTGTAACGTCATCGTGCTTGTCTTGACAAGACACTTCGAATCATACCCTTTGCAAGTGGTCTAAATCTATGTAGCCTTGGCTTAACACAAATTAAGTCTCATTAAAACCTAATTACGTGACCTAATTAGTTCACATTCAAAATTCAACATCCAGTCAAGGTCATCCTGGCTCACATGGCAGTCCTGGTAGGTCAATATTATTCATATATTCGGAAAGGTTTGGCGTGATCAACATATTGGTATCAGTCTCACATCTGTAGCTTTATTCAATAAAAACACGCTTTTGACCAAACTGTGATGGTGGCCTCAGATGACCTTGTAAGGGTAACTGACCAAAAATATACCCGTTTCTTCAAGAATGAACTAAATTTACGTGAACCTTAAAGAATTGGCCTGATCTGATGCGTATCCTCCGAAAAGGAAGCGTTTACACATGTTTCCCTTTACCGTATAACGGGGAGGTCACGTGATTACCCGACCCTAGGTCACCGATATAAAGTAAATCCCAGATATACGAAACGTAGGCACTTTGCCCTTATCAAATCCTGTAAGTTTGAAACGAATCAGCAAAATACAACGGCAAAACTTGATGAAGGTTGAGTCACGCGCAGAGTCCTAGGATTGGTTTGGAGCTGGGGTGTGGAGTGGAAAATTTTAGCTATAAATAAGCATAGAGAGTGGAAAATTCAACAACAAAAATATTCCTTCCATGCTTTATCATTAACCAGTCACCATGTAGTAATTACCTATACCAATTTGTGCATGTTTTTCCCCTCAACATTTATAAAACAGCAATAAGGTTCCATTTATCCAATGCAAGAAGTGGAAAATTCACAGTAAAACTCGGGAAAAAAGAGTGGATAAGTAGTATCTATCGATAGGGTGTAATTTTCCACCCAAATTTCACAATCCCAGGACACTGATCACGTCTGGTCTCGTCTGGTCACGCCTGGTGACCTGACCTGAGATGACCCGAGGTCAATATAAAAGTCTGGGTAATTGATGCCTGAACACATGTTCCAAGAACATCGCAGCGCACAGCCACTTTTTTGCTATCCTCGAAACTGGGGGAGGGGAGGGGGTTCTTCCAAACGTTAACACATTTTTTGATGACTTACATTTAGTTGAAGGCATTAACTGGACGTGCCATTTTGTACCTGATCTTGCTCAATTGTTTTCTGCGCCTCTGACTATGCGAACACTACGTAAGGTTCATCAGTGTGGCTACGGTTGCCAAGGGAGTGGCGATGTCTGGTCGCCCCGATAACGGCCTCGACGACCATCTGTTTGCATGTCGGAATGGCCCGCAAAGGTCAAGAGCTGCGAATACTGACCATGCATTGATTGGCAACAGAGCTTACAGGTGAAAATAGCTTCAGAGTCAGCATATCACCGGATTCCGGTGCCAGGCGGGTGACGTGTTTGTCACCGTGTCAGGTGGGTGACGCGTTTGTTACCGGACTCCGTGTCAGGTGGGTGACGCGTTTGTTACCGGACTCAGTGTCCGGCGGGTGACGCGTTTGTTACCGGACTCCGTGTCAGGTGGGTGACGCGTTTGTTACCGGACTCCGTGTCAGGTGGGTGACGCGTTTGTTACCGGACTCCGTGTCAGGTGGGTGACGCGTTTTTCACCGAATTTCTGTGTCAGGTGGGTGATGTGGTTGTCATCAGGGGAAGACAGCGTCATCGGCTTTTAACCCCAATTAAAAAATCACTAAGGGTTCTTTCGCTGCAGATGTCAAAATCAAACTCCAATTTATTTGTTATTAGACCATTGTGGTTGCTTTAACTGCTCCTGCATACTTAACTTCAATGCCAAACCATAAACATGGCTATATCAACTCAAATTTAATGTAAGGTGGCAATGTTTTGTATGTCGTCGCCTACAATGGTTCAATAAAATGCGCCTAACAAATATTCTGCCCATGCGCTGTCCATAAATGACAGCCGGAGTCGGAGTTGGCAAAATTTTACGGACTCCGACTCGAACTCTGACTCCGGCCGAAATCACCGACTCCGACCGACTCCGACTCCGACTCCGCAGCCCTGGTGCCAAGTGTTTCCGTTTTTCCGTTATTCTCTACAAAACTTCTACCCCCCCCGCCGCCCGCGCGAGTTAAATAATTCACTTGACCTCTCCTTACTTCTAAGTGAAACCAGATATACATTACATATTCTATACATATACATACTCTACCTGAAATCAGATATACATTTTGTGTGAAAAATATACAAATAATTAAGGTTCAATGCTCTTTTTTCACTCGCGCTTTACTGGGGTATATTCTGCAACGCGAGTTACTAATGGGGGGGGGGGGGTGCTATTTATAGCCCCACTCTGATCTCCGGAACAACTGGACTGATCTTACAAATTCAAACAGCATTAGATACCCCTGTTACATTTACAGAGGGAAACATAATATTGTTAACCTCAGGGTCACCGATGACGTTACAGGTCACGTCAAAGACAAGTGTTTGACCGTGTCATCAAAGTCCGGTGGATGGAATCGTCGCGCAAAAATGCGATATTAACGCATAACCAGTTGATAAATCGGTATGATTCGTGTATCTGACACTTCTTATTACCATTCTAAGCTGTTTTTTACCCTGGGTCAGGTCAAGGTCATCCGAGGTCACGAGGTCAAACTGCAGATTACGGTAATTAGTAGTTGTAACACATTTATATTGGTTCGTGTTTCGACCAAAACGCGAAAAATGACCTTAGAACATCGTTTTTTCCATACAAATAGAAGAAAAAGGCAAAAAACATAAATGCAATTTGCAAGCATGGTCAGTGGTTACGCTGCAGAGCCTGTCGAATTTAGGCTTTGAAAGGTTGTAGGTCAGTCATTTTTTAAGATATCGACTTCAAACTTGCTGCACATATTCATTGCACTCCTCTAGAACATATGTATTCCTTTAGTATTCTGATTTTTTTTTGTAAAAACGGAAAAACAAATTTTTATTTCTCAAAATTTTGAGTTTCAGTAAATTTCGAAAACCTGAGACTGCAGTTTGACAGCCGACTTCATTATTTATCATTTGGTATATCATAATTGACGATATCTTATCAACTGCACGTTTGACAGCGTTTCTCGCAAAACCCTATTTAAAAAAACGCAGAACATTACGTCACTCTGACGTCATTCCTGTTGACCTATTATAGCCTTACATTTTTTTGGATAGCATGTGTCAAATTGATGTGCAGTAATGTACTGAAAGTTCAGTGACGATATAGCTGTTCGTTTAGGAGATATTGCACAAAAAAACGGGAGGGGGAGCTATAATTAGCCCCAGGGAGGGGGAGCTATAATTAGCCCCAGGGAGGGGGAGCTATAATTAGTCCCGAGGGGGGTGGGGTTAATGTATGCATACCAGGGAGGGGCTTATAGACATTAGCCGCCAGGGATGGGGGAGCTATAATATAGCCCGGGAGAGGGGAGTATTAATAGCCCTGACAGGGAGGGGGAGCTATTAATTAGCCCCGATAGGAGAGGGTGAGCTTATAATAAGCCCAGGGAGGGGAGCTATAATTAGCCCCAGGGAGGGGGAGCTATAATTAGCCCCAGGGAGGGGGAGCTATAATTAGCCCCAGTAACTCGCGGGTTATGGGGCTGGTTATTTGCTTCCGCAATAATTACAAACGAGGAAATGTTTCAGTGGAGCAAGTAACCAAATATAACAAGTACAGTGAGTTCTGTTTCCTTTAGCAGCGCTCGAGGCGTTTGGAAACCAATGACGTCATATTATACACGAGGCGTTCATGGGTCGTTTGATCCTGGTCCCCCATGGTCAGCGATATATATATGGCCGTGTCGATGTGGAAAACGTTGAAGGCCGCCGCCGAAAACGACCTACTCTGTCAGCCGTGTATATCATAGTCAGTGGGCGATGTAGAAGCGAGGACTTCTATTTTTCGAGAGTAGTGGTGACGGAAAATATGATCTATAGAGATAGCGACGAAATATACATCAGCAGCGATAGCTTACCACCCGTCACAGCCCACAGGAACGACATCTGTCAAAACTATACGCATTAAGAATGCGTCAAAGAGCTTCGAGCGTGTCGTTAATCCAGTTTGTCGGTCACCCTCTTACAATGTTTACATCTGCCAGTCACTGTTAATGTATTTCACGAAAGCGACAACAGATTAATTTATCGCGTGGAAAGAGCAGCAGACACTCAACACTGTCATCTTGTGATGGCATGTTGTAACACGAACTAATGTTAACAGCTGTCTGCTTTAAAAGCCCTCTCTCGCAGTCGCATAACTCACTGGCTCTCACATTTTCCAGTGACATTTGAGTTATTATGGTAACTGTGGCAAGCAGGTGCTCCTTTAATAACACATTTAGCCAACAGTTTGTGTATATTTGATAAAGCTGAAGCTCTGTCAGTCATGTATGTACCTCAACAACCAGCCGGTCTGTGAGTGATACGTCTGTACATTCGCTTCAGTGTAAGCTCGAAAAGACATCCATGAAACTGCCTCATGTCTTTACAAAGCTCGAAAGACGAGCACATGCACTGGAGAACATGCACAACAAGAACCAAAGCCATGCCAAATAGACGGGACAAATATAAATTTGTGGATTATTGTATCCTACCCCTCTACGGATTGAGACATTTATATCAACTAATTTAACTAAATTCTCAGTATATAATGATGCGGAGATGAAACCACTTTCACTTTCCACTTCCCTGACATGCACTTTCCAGACATGCATACAATACAATACAACTAGTTGGACTATGTCTGGAATGAAATCAAATTAAACGCCACAGCAAATGTCAAACACAATCAAAATGACGTATTTCCGCCCGTCGAACTGTTTTGCGGACGCCTGCTCGCCACGATTTGAGGATATCCAATTATATACGACTAAAAAAACGTGAAAATTGCGTCGCATAAATATGATAAATGTTTGGATAAAATTGAGATTGATGCCGGACACTGAACCAAACCTTTTCTTGAAAACCCATTACTGTAATTGACAGCGTCATATCACAGCACTGAATAACTCGACACGCTAAGAAAGCAGCTGACAGCCATTGCATGTATGCTGTTTTATTATATGTCTCAGCATGTTTTTAGCATTAGCGCGAGCGTGTGGTAAAAGGTTTTCAGCTCTCAGAAAATCAATGTTAAGATCAATTAGGTCAAGTCTTTCGGCCGCGGGCTTTCATTTTAACCAAGATTATGAATCTAACGTATCTGTTCCACACGGAGTAGCATTGATCAAAAATAAATACCGACACTTAAGGCCGAATATATATTTTCTTTAAGGACCCGGTTTTTTGTAGGAATCTTTCCACCTAGACGCTTCGAGGTCTCGGTGCGGAAAATCCCAACAACGACCTGGTCCTAATGCAAAATATATTTTCATCGGCCCGTGTTTGTATATATATTTAGATATGCCGAGCAACGTAAAAAGCATGCCGCGTTGAGCTGTGGTATTTCCTCACAATTTATGCACTGGCAGTACGCCTGTGCGACATTGGTAATAAATTATACTACCACCGGTGAGCCGATATAAATAATTTTAATTAAGGACAAGGTCGTTTTCGGATTTTCCGCCGAGGCCGAAGTCGAGGGTGGACACAATCTCAAAGACCGCAGGTCATAAAGAAATATATCACGGTCCTAATGAGTAGAACTTATTTTATCATATTCTCCCTCCGTTTTGAAAACTGTGTAAAATAGTCTTGGTAACAATGTTAAATGCCCGCGGGCCGAAATAGCTTTTGACGATCGACTAAACATTGATTTTCTGAAGAGCTGAACCTTTTAACACACGCTCGAACGAGCTATGCATAAACATACTGATGACAACCAGGGGGGTGTCAATTCCTATCTCGTAACGTGTGCAAATACTTATGACAATCTACCCTTAGTAAGTCAAATTCTTGCGATGTTCTGCTACGGTCGTGTTAAACGAGTGTTTCGCAATATGATGTTTTAGGCAATACAGATAATAAG
Source organism: Semibalanus balanoides (assembly GCA_014673585.1). Taxonomy (NCBI): domain Eukaryota; kingdom Metazoa; phylum Arthropoda; class Thecostraca; order Balanomorpha; family Balanidae; genus Semibalanus; species Semibalanus balanoides. Next base: position 80,278 of record VOPJ01013489.1, read on the forward strand.
ATATGTGTTGATGATCATCGTGTTTGTCTTTTCTAGGTACGACGTCGATTTATACCAATTTTTACGTGGATTTAGGTGAAAATTATAGAAGTTTAAAGTTTTCAACCGCACGGGCGCGAGAGTTGAGTCTGGAGCAGATTCAAGCACAACCTGATATCTTTGCTGATCTCTAGTTCTCAATTATTTAACCTGACTTAACAATATAAATCCTTTCGATTTGCTGTTGATGAATCTCTTTCCTAATGCTGTCTTTTGTATTTGTTATGTGAATGTTAAAATTTACCAGCTAGATCTCTACCAGAATAGACTTAGAATCAATAGGCGGAAGAGCCGATTGGGATTACACGTGGACGTCACGCTCTGACGTCATGATCACGTAAAATCACCGGATGACTCTACCTGATATATATGGCCTTGCTGAGACATATGGTAAAAGACTTTCTGAACTCTGCTGTGTATGTATATATTTGTGATCTCGGCGTTTTTCAAAACTACTGCACTCGCTTCGCTCGTGCAGCAATTTCAAAAAACGACTCGATCACCAACATCTGCATATACCAGCATCGTTCAATAACGCTTATTACCGAATCTCCATGTTTACCGACGCCGGGCCGTAACGTTGATTACATTTTTTGTCGGTCTTCCTGTAAACAGGAAGCGATATTAAATGAACTTGGCAAAAATATTGCAGTATGCTCATGTGAAGTCTGTAAGATGCATTGCAAGTTCACCGATGATTACGAGCGAGCGCAAAGCGCGCAGCGAGTCCTCACTAAATACCATATTCTTATCACATACAAACGGCCAACCCGGCCCGTCCCGGCCCAGCCGGTAAACAGGAAGCGATATGAAATAAGCTTGGCAAAAATATTGCAATGTGCTGTGAAGACTGTCAGATTCAAGGCACTAATTTTGCGCCGAAGGCGCAATCCGGGCGCCGCAGGCGCCCCCAATCCCATGCAGGGCGACCCCAAACCCATTTAGGGCTCTCCCAAACCCATGATGGGCGCCCCCAAACCCATGGAGGGCACCCCAAACCCATGGAGAGCACCCCCAAAACCATAGAGGGCGTCCCAATTCCGGGAAGTGCACCCTGATGCCCAAAAAGCATTCTGAACTTCAGAACTTGGGAAAGGTGCCCTCAAAACTCGGAAGCACGCTCTCGAACGCTATTAGGCATACACACCAAATATGAGGAGGGTGCCCTCAAACCCATGGAGGGCGCCCCCAATCCCATGGAGGGTGCTCCCAGTTCGGGGGAGGGAGCCCCGATGCCCGAAAAGCACACCTGACTGCAAAAGGGCGCCCCGAATCTCGGAAATGGTCCCTCAAGCACGACAAGGTGCACCCCAAATTTAAGGAGGACGCCCCCAACTCATGGAGAGTGCCTTCAAAACCATGGATAGCGCCCCTAAATCATAGCATTGTAAAACAAAGTTTGGGTGTGTTACAATTTTTCTCTCGTGAAACTTCATTTTTTTCCACGACAACCCTGCTGTGTCTCATGACAAATGGCCATGGCCACTAATTGATCCAGGGGAACTCCTCTTCCAATGGAGCATGAGGGGACATTTCATACAAGTATGCCCCCCGTGCGTTTCTGCATTGGCTGTAAGAAGCGATAGTTAGCCCGCGCCCTGCTAGGGGGCGACAACATCTGCCAACTCCAGGGTTAGCTAAATAGCTTGAAAAATAAACACTATAGCCGTTTTCACGATGGCTTATTTTGCGCGAAATGTTTTAAAACATCTTAAGATGTTTTAAAATGTTTTAGTAGTAGCCACTTTCACGATGGACTTATTTGCGAAAAATGTTTTAACCCTCGCCCTACGGGACCGTAAGGCGAGGATTAAAACATTTTTTTTTTCGCAAGTTAGTCCATCGTGAAAGCGGCTACTACTAAAAAATTAAAACATTAAAAATGCTTTAAAACATTTCGCCCAAAATAACCCATCGTGAAAACGGCATATGATAGATAAAGAAGATAAATTTGCAGTACGTAATGCTGCATCGATTCTACTAGAAGCCAAACCTCAATGAAGTTGATATAGTACGTTGGGAATAATGACGTTTTATTGACTTCATGACATGCCCTTTTGGATGGAAAAAATATAAATGCTTGAAAAATCGTACATGCAAATTGCAAATTTAAAATTCGAAAAGAACGAAAATTACATTCTCTTCCAATTAGCGATATCAGATTTGCGTAATATTGAGTTTTAACCCACAAAACTCAACAAAACTATTTTTCGGGAAAAAATACAAGACGCCCACCTCAGGGGCCAAAAAAGGCGTCCACTGGGCCTGCATCCCCCTCAATGAAAATCCTGGGTCCGCCACTGCGTGCCACGTGCCACGTCAGGGCTGTCAGAAAACATTAACCTGCTATAGCTGAGATACGGCTGAACCTATTAAGCTAAAGTTTGATGTGCGGCTTGAGACCACATTCCAAACTTGTGATTTACATCTCGATTTTTTTACAAATACAAACAAATTTGACAATGCCGCCTAGACAAGCTCTCCCACTTTGCCTCTCTCAACGACATAGACGTACTTTGCCTTTCTGAGACTAAGCTTGATGACAAAGTCCATCCTTCTCTTTTCTCACTTGACTATTTTCATGACCCAATGACACGACACAGAGACAGAAACGGAGGGGGTGATGCTATTTATGTTAACAATAATATTCGTGTAAAACGACTACCCGATCTAGAATCAACTGCAGTAGAATGTATATGGTGCCTTGTAAAGATAAAACAAACAAATTTGATAATATGTTCAGTAAATGTTCCTCCTAATTTCCCATCAGCCTAGCATTCTGCTTTTTCTTACCAAGCTAACTGAAAGTATTGCTTTAGCACAAACTTACTCTCCACATAACATTATTATCCTTGGAGATTGCAATGCTGGTAACACATTTATTGAACGTATTTAAATACGTATTTAAATCATAGACCAATAATGTCATACGAAGTTGCTCTTCATGAATAATTTTTTGCATCAAACTTTGAATAACTCATAACTCAGCCGACACGGTGTCCAGAAACTAATAGCACTGCCAACCTAATAGATATAATGGTAATATCTAATCCATCAATGGTTAAGGAAAGTGGTGTACTTCCCTCCTTCTCAAAAATTGGTCACATTCCAATTTGTGTCATCTCCCTCACAATTAAAGCACCTATCATGTACCGGGCGTCCCAGAAATAACAGACGGATCTTATGTTCTTCTAGTTAATCAAAATATAACTTTTTGAAAAGAAACATGTGTCCACTTAAAGACAAACTAATGCTATTTTGTTTAACACAGTTTTCATTAACATGCAGCCATGCAGCCGTACCAGACAGAGGCAAAAGCAAAAAAAAAACACATTTTGAGACAGACTGCACCTTTTGTCGGAGCGCAGATAAAGTTTGGCAGACATTTCGAAAACAATAATGCACTATCGAGGAGCAATACTTTGAGCATAGGGAGAAAGTTTATGATAGCAGGCAACACCATCAAAATGAAAAAGAAAAGAAGTAAAAAAATAAAAAAATGAACCCGCCATTGACGCAAAAAAATCAAAGAAAGCCCTTTTTCGGAGCCCGTGCAAGTCTGTTTGCCGTATGGGCCAATAGCTTGGCTGTGGCAAGGAAGAGCTGCAAGCACAGATGCAAAAATTGTTCTTCTACGCTGAAGGAAACCAATTTTACATCTGTGCTTACTGCTTACAGCTCTTTGCGCCGTACTCTTGCCACAGCAAAGTTATTGGCTCATACGGCATACAGACTTGCACAGGCTCCGAAAGAGAGCTTCCCTGGACTTTTTCGCGTCAATGGAGGTTCATTTTATCGCTTTCTTTTGCTTCTTAGCTTGTTCGTTTTGATTGTGTTGCCTGTTATCATGAACCTGCTCTCTATGCTCAAAATATTGCTCCTCGATAGAGCTTTCTTACTTTAAAGATGCCTGTTAAACTTTATCTCCGTTACGACAATAAGTACAGTTGGTCTCAAACTGCAATTTGACTACTTTCGCATTGGCGTCTGTCTGGTACGGTTGCATGGCTGCATGTTAATGAAAACTGTATTAACCCGCGCTTGACCGGGGTCTTATCCGAACGCCAATGACCGGGGAGCGTATTCCCGAAGTGTCTTATATAAACCGGCATGCCATGCCCGCCAGCCAATGGGAGGCCGGCTAGCGTGGACGTAGTGGTAGATTGACAAGTCACACAAACGATCACCAATCAGGCTGCCGGTTGTAAGGTAGGTAGGGTTGTTCTCAAACTTAAGAAGTCCTGATCCGAAGGAGATTGTGGGTGACGGATTTACAAGGAGTCACCGATATGTCTAGTGCTTAAATTGTGCCAGTTTTACGGGAAAATGCATTTAAAACGATGTTTTGGTCGTAAGTAACCACTCAATCCAGCATGCTTGAAGGCGTAGTGAGAAAACAGTTTGAGAACCACTGTACTACAGTAAACAGAAGACACCAGCAGCCGCGCTTCAGCAAAATGTGATGCGTTCATTTGAGAGATTGGTCTTGATTAAATAAAGAATTTAACAATAGGTCTGTTGTCCTTTAAGTAACGTTTATGGACAAAGTTGACAGTTGGACAGATCCAGTTGAAAATTCGGGTTAACATAGACCATAAAAATCCACAACTAAACAGATTTCTCACCGGATTATGACTAAAATGAACATTTATATAGTAATAACCTAGAAACTCATCACGATAGTAAAAAGAACAATCACAGTATTAAATATTGAAATATTCTGAGGAATGAGTCTCACAAACGAACCATCCAAAAATAACGAATCACACAATTTGGGCTGATGCCGTATGCAATATGTAAAACGTGTATTGCAATATAGAACATCTATTACCTACAAAGTTCAACATGATCGAGTTAGCAAGCCATACCCTGGAGAAAAGCTCCCCTGGAACAGCATTTTTTTAGTGTAATTAAACATATGATTTTGCGTTTTTTATATAATTTAACCGATCACCTTAACTCACTCTGCCTTATGACTAAGTCAGGCCAAGAAAACTTTGCAATTTCTGTAATCTGGTTAAAAAACCAACCGACGAAATCTATAATATCCTCTGGTGCCAAAAACCAAAAAGCTTATCACCGTGTGAAGTCACAAAACCAACGCCCACAATTCTAGTCTGCAGCCGGCCAGCCGGCCGCTAGCCGGCCTCCCATTGGCTGGCGGGCATGGCATGCCGGTTTATATAAGACACTTCGGGAATACGCGACCGGGGAGGGGCAAATATTGCCCCTACCCCTCGTTATCTCCGGAACCTATGATCGTAGCGAGACGCACAAGGCGGCGTTCGAAAGCTCTCATTGAGACGCATCTCAAGCATACTCGATTTTTAATCAAGGCCGCATATTAGGTCAAGGTCAGGTTGAAGGTCAAAATCGAGATCTTTGAGTTTATGAACCATACTTTCCATCCGGAGACTTTAATTGCAACCATGATCACCCAAAGTGTCCCCAAAAGTATGACAAACATCCCGCATGAGCAAAAATGATATTTTGTACAAAGGTCAAGGTCAAGAGTAGGTCACAAAAGGTCACTGTCCGAAACAGATTTTTGAAAGTCATGCAACACATGTTTTATGGGCTGTTGTTGTATACAAATAAATCGATAGTGAGAATAAAGGCACCATCGGAACTCAATTAAATAAAGTAAGTGTCAAGCTGAGGCTCAGGTCAAATTAGGTCAAATGTTGTAATTTATAAATATAAACAAAAAGGGCATGTTTTTAGACCAGTTTAATCTCAGAAATACATTGCTAACATTTATTTGTCTTTATCTTGTCAAAATAGGCAAAAAACGCAATTTCAAAATTTTACGTCAACAGTTACCATTCATATGCTTTCTTAGTAAAAATGGTGTTCTTTATTTGAAACTTGGCTTTCATATTGTTGTAACACTTTTCATTTACATAAATATCTAGTTTTTGATATTTTCGCAAAAAAAAATCGGGGAACAAAAATATGTCAAAATTTCAATTTTTTCGTTTGTTTTAGAACATTTATATGCCTGTCTGATTTTGTTTAATTCCATATCATCTTTTAATTTCTCCCTTTTCGCAGTTTTTCAAAGCTTGTGAGATTTTATTGCTAAATTCGAGCTTAGTTCGTTTTGATTGAAAGGCTATCATCATATAAAAATGGTGATATTCTTTTGAAACTTGGTTTGTATGTTTCTTGAATACCACTCTCTCATATATATTCCGGTGTTTGATGTAACAAAAAAGAAGAAGAAAAAATATTTTGGTCAAAAACATAAGAAATATAAAAATATTAAATAAAAATAAAAAATTTGCAGTTTTGAGATTGCAGTTTTATGCTACATGCAATTTGATATATTTACGGTTTTGGGGTTTTAGTTTATCATAAAATGTAACCATATTACAACTGCTTAAAACTTACGTGATTTTGTCGCTAAATTCAAGAAACGTGACGTCACAAACCGGTGTTTATCTAACCCAAAACAGTTGAAACATTTTCATTTTTTTCTAACCGATGTCAAATTGATATGTAGAAAGGCAATGAAAGTGTCAGGTTGATATCTTGAACGGTTGTGAGTTATCGCGAATAAACAGCAGGGGGGCAATATTTGCCCCTCCCCGGTCAAGCGCGGGTTAAACAAAATAGCATTAGTTTGTTTATAAGTGGGCGTATGTTACTTTTCAAGAAGTCATATTTTGATTTAACTAGAAGAAAATAAAATCCGTCTGTTATTTCTGGGACGCCCGGTATAAACAAACAATACAATTGTGGGACTATAGACAAGCAGATTCTGACAAACTAACAAGACTGCTGATGAGCACTGACTGGGACAACTTACTGGACTGCGACCTTGACAAAGCAACTGATAATTTCACTGATGCTCTTTTGTCAGCAGTGAAAGCTTCAATTCCACAGAAAAACTTCTCAACTAAATCTAACAACAAGCCTTGGTTAAGTCTAGAGCTCAAACGACAAATTCGTAAAAGAAACAGATTGTTTTTCACTGCCGAAAGACGTGACACTCCTCACGACTGGGAACAGTGGAAACGACACCGAAACATAACGACAGAGACGAACCAGCGACTGCAAAACTTACACATTCATTCACAAGCAGTGTTTTCAATGGATTCAAGCGACTGGGCTTTGACTCAAGTTGAGCTGAGTCCGTTTTGAGTCAAATTTGACTCATTGACTCTGAGTCACGCACAACCCTGGTGCGTCACTCAGAGTCACTCAGAGTCAGAGTCACGCACACGCACAACCCTGCAACGGCCTGCTGGAATTCGTCTCACCATCGCTGTGCTAAAATTAGAGCATATCTATATCCGGTTATGAGAGCAATGAAAAGAAGCGGAGCAGTTCATCTGAATACTAAAGAGGATAAATTAATGCCGAGAAGACTGCCGCTGCTGGAAGTGTTAACTGGTGTCGTGTCTTCGCATATAGGCTGGTGTTCAAATAGCGCGCCATCGTTTGCACAGGTGGTGAGAAGGAGCACTCGCTGTCTGCAAAACACACCGACTGCAGTATATTAAAATGCGGCGCATCAACATTTAGTTCAGCACGTGCTTCTTAGACCGGGTGCAAAGGAGCCTTGCTCAATGCTCATACAGCATCAATCTGGGATTGGCATACATAACCTCCTACGTGATGGGTCGGAATCTATTCAGGACCCAGTCTGGCCGGAAAACACACGCATGCACGCACGCACGCACGCACGCACGCACGCACGCACGCACGCACGCACGCACGCGCACGCGCACGCGCACACGCACACGCACACGCACACGCACACGCACATGCACACGCACGCACACGCACGCACGCACGCACGCACACAAAACACACACACACACACACACATCATTATCAGCTCAGTGAAGAACGCGACTGATACATGATCATAACACCCGTGTTTATAACGATGTCTCTCTCGCTCCATTCTGTGAAACTCGCGTGAAAAACATCATCATTATCATTTATTTCGAATGTTCTCCATGTGATGGTTTTTATGACAACGAGTCCATACAAAGCATGAACACAGAATAAAACGCAATACAAGATCAAATATAAAGATCCAGAGACAGGCCGCGAATAAAATATGCATTACAGACACTTAACAGTCCAACGCTCTCAGCCAGGTCTTGGCTTCCCTTTTACAGGCAGCCGAAGCTCTCGGCCTCCCTAACAATTAGGCAGGAAACATTTACTATTTGTTAGCTGGAATCCGAGGACATCCCGTTAATAATAACTCAGTGGCACGGTGGCCTACATGAAAGTATCATAGTACAAACTACTATGGATTGCAGACCACGTGAGACACCGTTTTTTGTCGATAATTTGTTTGGAAATGACCGAATCCGAATGAAATTTTCGCACAGTCTATTTCAGCCCTGGTGCCGATTTCTGTCCGTATAGTCTGTAAACAAAAAAATTAAAACTTATGGTACTTGTCATTGACTCGTAACGTTAAGATCTGCTCGGTAGACCCGTTCCCACAGTAGATGCTACCGTGACGTAGGTTGCGACCTCAAAAGCCCGTGCTGTCTTATCGTCATCATCGTCGGTAGTCACGTGTTGTTGGGGTCACAACTCACATCCTACGTTACGGTATAGCCTCTACTGCGGGGTCACTTGGAATTGGTTTACCGAGCAGATCTTAATGTTGACGATTCAATTACAAGTACCATAAGTTTTGATTTTTGTGAACAGACTATACGGACAGAAATCGGCGCATGGGCTGAAATAGACTGTGCGAAAATTTGATTCGGATTCGGCTATTCCTTAATAAATTATCGCAAAAAAAAACGGAGTCTCACGCGGACATAGTAGGCATAGCGGACTCCATAGTAGTTGGCTGAATGCTAGTATTTTACCACCTGCATTCTTTACAACATTCTATTTCTTCGGCATTATCATCTGAAATCGCCTCGCCCCTGCTTACCGTAATATGTGGTGATGGTGTAATACAGATACCCTATTTCTCTATTGTTTTCCTATCCACCGTACCATTTAAGCTGGTGGGCTTTCACGTTGGTGACGTCATCACCCTAGATAGCGACGACGCCTCGGATGATGCCTCTGATGCCACTTGCCAAGAATCCCACTGAATGTGGGGACTTCCAGCGACTCGGATTTCAGAGGATGCACGCGGCACTTGCGTCTTGCGGGACAATCATTTCCCGAGCCGCAACATGCATTATTTCAACAACATTGTATTTCCCCGAGCCTCAACACAGCAATCTCATCATCAGAGAGCGCGTCTTCGACAAAGCTTCCCAGCATCACGGTAATGGCTTTAGGTTGTCAGCGTCGACTCAGAGTCAGAACATTGAAAACGCAGTGACAGCGACTCAGAGTCAGCACATTGAAAACGCAGTGACAGCGACTCAGAGTCAGCACATTGAAAACGCAGTGACAGCTGGCACGTCGGAGAGATATCACCAAATGGAAGCTGACAGACCGCGCTCATGTGTCAGCCTGAACTGCAGTGTCATAAATGTGTGTCAGAGATGCAGAGATGAACCAACCGTCCGTCTGACGGTCTGACTGCCTGTATGTCCGTTTGTCTGCCTGCATATCTGTCTGCCTTCATGACCGTCTCCCTTTCTCTCTTTCTAACCGTCTACTTTTTGCCTGTTTGATATGATAATTGATACGGGTCTGCCTGTCCATCCGTCTGCCCTCCAGCCCGTCCAGCTGGCGTTTGAAATCCTCCCATGAGCCGTGCATCCCTCGCGCCGACGAAACTGACGTCAACATGACGTCCACATCAGCGGGTGGTGCGAATTCCGTAGCAGGGTTGTATGAGTCCCGGCGGGACGGACAGACTGCCGCTGACACCGGCGGGGGGCCGGTGACTGCTGACGGTCTCATGGCGGCCACCACGGCGATCATGGCACATACCTGTCTGACACCTATCTGATCCACCTATCTGACACCTACCTACATATCTGACACCACCTACCTAACCGCTATCTGACATGGGACTGCAGGCCAGGGTCTGCACTCTGCATGGTATGGCTAATCCCCCGCAGGGGCATCGGCTTCGACCGGTGTTCAGTTCAGTTCAGTTCAGTTTATTTTGTTTAACAAAAGATACATAAAATACAACAGACAATTACGAAGGTGTAAGGGGAGTAGCGCCCTCTCGGGTCCCAGCTATTCCCCTCCTTCCATCTTCCCTCACACTCTCCCCCCGGTCCAGCCCCAGTCCAATTTGCAACCCCCGTAACAAGTTATGAACCCCTCACCCCTCCCCACTCAGTTTCCTGGGCGTTCCCGCCGAATCCTTTGCCCTCTGCGGCGTTTGACGGTCGGATGCTGGTCGTCCGACCCGAACAGGCTTCGTTCGTCCAGTATGTATTTTGCCCTGTCATATACTTTGATGTGACAGGGAGCACCTGTAGTTTTATATTGTCAAGGCTTGTCTGCGACTAAGCGCGTCGACCCGTACCCCGGGATGAAAGGGTCCTGGGGGCTGAGCCACCTATCGCGCGGGTTAGTCGCGGTACGGTGGCAACACTCCTCTTTGGCCTGGATTTCCGGAAGGGCGGGGACACTCAGTGAGGCGACGCACTGAGAAGCGCGTTGGTACTCGGTAGCACTCAATCACAGCCAATCTACATCTCGTCTCGTCTCAAGTCATCATACAATACAATTATCATACAAGCATCATCTCGCCGGAATATTCGTGCATTTGTTTGCTTACGAATTGTATGAGCAGGGTCACGAAAAAATGGTTGTTCAGTTCATATATCACTGTTCCGTTTTCTATTATTTGGAGCACGCTCACAATTTTGGTAGAAAATGCTTAAACTGATAATATTTATGTGCAGTCTCGGGCTCATAAAGATAACAGCCAATCGTATTTAATCGTATAATGTAAAATAAAGTAGTTTTCTACGAGGTCATATATTGTGAAATTCCATCACCACGAGCGTTAAAACCAGGAAAACACAGTAATGCTTCAGTATTTGTTTCGAAATCAATCGCTAGGCCCTTGATCGTAGCATGGGAATAATCGCCTTTAACCCAATTTCGTGTGGTGGGATGAGAGGGAAGAGATTCTGATGATGGGGGCAAAACGTGCGCTCGTTAAAGACGTAGGTACAGGTCTGATTTTTCTTGATGGTATTAAGTAAAGACAGAAGCCGTTTTCACAATGGATTATTTTGCGCGAAAATTTTTAAACATTTAAAATGTTTCAAATGTTTAAGTAGTAGCCGTTTTCACGATGGACAAATTTGCGAGAAAAAAAATAACCGTCGCCCTACGGGATCGTAGGGCGAGGGTTAAAACATTTCTCGCAAATTAGTCCATCGTGAAAACGGCTACTACTAAAACATTTGAAAACATTCTAAATGTTTTAAAACATTTCGCGCAAAATAATCCATCGTGAAAACGGCTAGAGTGTAGGTTTACAGGTTATATGGTCTGACTATAGGGTGCTGTTAGTGATGAAGACATTTTTTCGTTTGGACACCTTGATATGTATTATATAGCTACATTAATAGAAAACGCCTTACCATCATGATGTATCATACAGTAGACACCGCACCCACGGTTAATACGCCCAGCCGCTTATTACGCCCGAATTGGCCCGGTACGGAATTTCCTGTGCAAAAGTATAGGCCGAAACTCCGCTTATAACGCCCACACTTCGGATATAAAGCCCAGTTCAACAAGCACTAAGTCATCATGTCGCCCACTCCTGCCGGCTCTACACGTGTACAAGCGGCCGCGGTGCCGCAATTTTGCTCTGTGTCAAGCCTCAGTCCGGCCGCACCGTGGTGTATTGGAGCATGCATGCGCACATCGGCCCGGGAGTGTCTCGGGGGTGATTTCCCGCCGGCGCCGGACGGCAGTTTCCATCGCGACGGTCGCGAAGGAGTGGCCGCACTACTGCGCTGAATGGTCTTAGCATGTGCATAACGCAAAGGTAATGCAATATAAATGCCTCAGGTGATAATCATACGTCTTTTTGGTTGTTTAGGCGATCATATTAGGAACTTCGGATAGAGTGCCCATCGGTTATTAAGCCCAGAAATGCTCGGTCCCAAGGTGGGCTTAATAAGCGGCGTCTACTGTATAACTAACTAAATAAAAGTGCCTAATGACACGTTCCGGCCGACGTTGTAAGCCGGTGATAATGATGCTCATTATTCGCACCAATGAACGCTGCCCGCGGGCGCTGCAGCTGTTTCGCCGAGCTGGCAGTGGGGTGTGCCGTTTTTTGCGTACTCAGCCGGATATTGGAAGCGTTGTTAGGTCTCAGACGCTCACAAACAGCGGAACGGAAATTAAGCCGAACAGATGCTTATATCAAGTGAGCTATGTACTTAGGTAAGAAACTGCGACTCTTCTTAAGAAACTGCGACTGCGATCTCTGTTCCTAGAGCATGTGAGCCATATTGGTTTATTATGTCCCAGCATTGCAGCTTTCGTTTCCGTCTCTGTCTGGCTACCTGACGTTCGCAGCTGCCAAACCATTGCAGCTGCTCACCAGTAATGAAATAGAGCAAGCGATGTTCGAATGATAATTATCGATTATATAGAGGGAGCTATTGTGTCTGCCTGGTAATTGAATCTGTTGTCGGTGAGGAAATAACCCATGGCGGGATTTAATAAAAACTGAATTGAAGTTCGCGAGGCGTTCGCTATTTAGTGAAACAGAAAACCCTCCAATCGAAGCGCTCTTTTGTGTTCTGCACTGCAAATATATGTGAACATATATGTGAGTGTTGGTGGCAGGAAATTGCCAGGATCATTTCAGACAAAAATACAAAGAGTTAGCCCGGATGTTATCAAATCGTAAATGTGAAGAAAAACAGTATGCACTGCATCCCTTCCGCTGCATTCTGCAGCGGAAGGGACAGGCACTGTCCGCGGGTGTTGAGTGTGCCGAGTAGAGATTTACATGGGGCGGCTATCCCCACGGCCGGCCAAACCCCACGGCTAATGGGGTGGGCCGGACTGGAAAATCTATAGATCATGGCTATGGCTACGGCTGTGGCGACACAATCTACCTGGGCATTTTTCACCAATCTTATTAAATCAATCATGGTTAAAAAAGCCTTGGCATGTTGCAATAACAGTAGACTGAAAATAAGCACAAATATGAATTTACAAAAATCCTCACGGTTGGCCACCGGCCGGCCATTGACATTTGTAAGTGGCTGTGGCTGGTTGTCGCTGTGATGCCATGGCTGTGGGGCGGCTAGGCCAAGGAAAAGTTCAGCCATGTCAAACTCTAGTGCGGAGCGACAGAAGGCGCCGGCGCCGGTCAATTTTTCAGGCTGGCTCGGCGAGAGAGCTCCAGACATCACCCTCCCCCACCTTTGATGTTGTTGCTGCTGCTGCAGTCAACATAACCTTTCATCGCAGTTATCCTCACATCCATCCATATAATGGTGTACCCACCTCGCCGGTTTGTTTTAAGGCATTTCGTGCCTGCGAACAAACCGACGTGTGGGGTTATTTCTGTCTCTGCGCATTTCTGTCCCTCTGACTTTCCGTCATATTCCCCTTCTGTTTTTCTGTCTTTCTCTTATTCTATTCCCTTTCTGCTTTTCTGTCTTTCTCTTATTCTGCCAGTCTGCCTCCGTACCTGCCTACCCCCCACCACCACCACCGTCTTTGCATCAGACCGCGTGACGATCAAAGAGTGCGTTGATTCCGTGTACCAGCCTGTTTACCGGGCCGCGGTTCTAAAGTAGTTAGTGAAGCGCGGAGGCCAGTACGGTGCGTGCCAAGCCGCGGTGTAGCACCTGGCACGCGGAGCGCCGTATGCCAGCGTCTGGGGAGGGCGAACTGCGTGCTGTCCGCGGCAGCACGTGCAGGGTGGATGGCAGGCTCTGTGTTCACTGTTCAGTGGAGCTGCACCCTCTCCGGTGATCGGTTTTAGACCAACCGGGTGGAGAAGGAAAAACACGTTTTCGGTAAAGGTTTGAAGACGTATTGAGCTGATCGTTGAAGTGTTTGTACTAACTACTAACTCTTGTGCTACAAGGACCAGAGCAAGTGCACTAACTTCNATAAGGCTACAACGGTGGACCTGGCAATTAAATGGTAAAGTGGCTTGGAGCAACACTTGTGAAACAAAAGTTGCAAAAGGGGCCACCCTAATAGGCAGGCCACATAACTGGTGGAACTGTTTTCCCGTTTTACAGCACTACGCACCACTGGGCGTATAGGAAAAAGGGGAGGGGTCAGGCAGATCAACCTGACAGTTTACAACATAGGATGAAAGAGATGAATGATTGAATGCATGAGGGGGTGAGTCTGACTGCAAGGGAGTGTGACTGCATTAGATCCAGTGGGAGATGATCCTCTGCGTAGCGTTACCACGGGTATGCAGAGAGAAGCCAGAACCAAGTTAAAACCCATAAATATATAACCGGAGATGAGTACCCTGATTAAAATTGATAAAGATGGTGATAGGCAACGCCACCACTACATATGGCCTGAAACCAAGAAAGAAGATTCACAATTGATATGCGAAGAGTTAACAGCTCTATGATCTTCGGAATTGATTTTCCGTTGCACATTGTGGAAAGTAGTACCTCGATAAATTCCCCATAATAACCCCAAAACACCTCACCCGTGCAGTGTAGTGAATATGTGCTCTCCGACAACTGACCTGCCTTCGATAATGTTTTGTACGGGTCGGGGCGGAGTGGCACTGCATGGCCAGCCGCCGAGCAGCACAGCCCGAGAAGGCGATCGCCGACGAAAACCCCGTTACAATAACCTTACACACTACAGGTCACTGAGAAACAATTGCAACTGAGTCGTTAAGAATAAACTACAATATCATGATTCTGAAGAGTTGGTCTGATCCAATGGATATTCTCTGAATGGGAAGCATACGTATTTTTTTCATTAGCATATAATAAGGTCAGGAAATTTATCTGACCATAGGTCAGCAATCACAAATCCGAGATAAACAAATTGTAAGTTCCAATAACCCTATGAAATACTCTAAGTTAACAATATCTCGGAAAAAGACTATGGCTTTGGCACGACCACACAATTAAGAAGATAATGTCACTGGAATTGACCTTGTGAACTGTTGTCAAAATTTTCACAAAATAGCCGTTTTCACGATGGATTGTTTTGCGCGAAATGTTGTAAAACATCTTAAGATGTTTTGAACGGTTTAATATTATTTTTTTAGATTACTTTTCCATTCCTTAACTACACAACTTTTGCAAGCGATTTTGTGTGTTGAAATGTCTCTCATAATTTTGTAATATGTTGCTAAGAATATAGTATGTTAAAAAATCGGTTTGATGGTAATTAGCAAGATAATGATGTATAGGTTAGTTGTGATGCCAGATCATCACCTACTGACACTTTTCAGAACATTTCGAAATTTTTGATCTCTGACACGCCATTGGTCGCTCAACAAAGCGTCCTCCCCTTGACTCATAATGGACTCACCTTAAGCGAATCGTTTCTAGCACATTAATGCACCATGCGAAAGCCGCCCTTTGGTCCATGACGCTGCTAGATTGAGTAACTAATATGGCGGTATGCTTAAAGGGAGTGTTCCTACTCACATTGGTCATGTGGAGTTGTTGACACTAGTCTGTAGAACCGATTTTTATAAATTTAGCCATGTACTTCATTTCCCCAGATTCACTTAAGTTGCTGAGATGTTCCAAAGTCGCCAATCACATTCCGACTGAACTTCATTATCGATATTCGCCAGAGAGCTTTCGCTACAAGAAGCATCGCTCTTAAATTGCAACGCTAGCATATATTGACCTGACGCGGTGTTTGTGTGGGCGGCGGCCGGTGCGGGCGCACTCAGCGCTACAGTGACGCAGCCTAGTGCTGAGTAGTCAGCGGCGCAGCGGTGGGTGCGCGACTGAGTCAGGGTGGATCAGAACTTGACCGCAGATATGAAGACGGCACTTCTAGCGATGCTGGGTGACGAGGACATCCGGTCAACGCTGCGAGGCCTGTTCGGTGTTGAACAGAAGGAGAAGGAGATCCGCGAGTTAAAGGAGGAGGTTGCGGCCCAGAAGGTCGTAACAAGCCAGCAGGAGGAACGACTCGCGGATCTCGAGCAGTACTCGCGGCGGAACTGCCTAAACTTTACAGGCCTGCCCAAGACGAAGGACACGGTACAACTCGCAATGGACCTCGCCAAGATGGCGAATGTTAAGCTGGACCGAGTCGACATCGACCGTGCACACCGGATCGGAGCCCCCAAGTCTGCCACTCCGGACCAGCCGCGGCCGCCCCCTCGCCCGCTCGTGGTAAGGTACGTTTCATACCTGAAACGAGAGGCAGTCTGGTTCGGCCGCAGGGAAGTCTGCAAGGCAAAGCCACCGCGGGGCTCAACTCTCACGGAAGGATCAACAAAGGACGTGTTTATACAAGAAAACCTCACCCGACAGAACCAGACCATCATGTACCACGCTCGTCAACTGCGACGGGCGGGGAAGCTGTGGGCCGTCTGGTCCGACGGGTGCGTCCTGAAGGTTAAGAAGTCCCAGCAAGCGGCAACGGTGCGCCTCCGGTCGATGGCGGACCTCCGCCAGTTCGACCAGTGACTGACTCTGACACTACTCTGCGAAAGTGACACTGTGCGAAAGTGACATTGGCACCAGCGTGCTAGCGAGCAAGCTCAGGTATTCGCGTAAAAACCTAAGGTGAAGGGAGTGGCAAGGAAATGAGGGACTATTTTTCATATGGAGCAAAAACGTGGCAAGGGTTATTGGCGCGCAAGTGACGGTTCGTGGTTTGTTTACTTCTGGAGGAGCGGTTGGTGCGCATTATACGGCCTTCGCTAAGCGCCTTGGGTAAAAAACCCTGTCTAGAATTTATATACCCAGGGCATATGATAGGATAATACCAGCATGACAGCAATGGTTTCAGCAAGTGGTCTGCCATCTGCATTACTTTTGTCTTTTTCCGTTATCTTTCTCATCTTAATTATGTACATTTTTTCTGTTTTGAAACTGTTAAAGACATGTCTGTTGGTGAATGTCGGAGTGTGTAATAGGACCATTTGTTAATTCTTTAGTTTGAAGGAGGTGTCAGTGTGGTCATTGTTTCAACTTAGGTTTTTGCTATTATTTGTTTCTATATTTGTTTGAGGCATAGGGCATTGCTTGGATTTGAAATGCGTTGTCAGCTCAGTTTGCTCACTGTATGCTCTTGCTTGCCCTCACTGGCGTTGATGGTGATGTTTGTGTTCGGTTCCTGTTTTATTCCTGCTTAAAAATATGTTATGTTGCTCATTGTATTGCTCTTTGTAAGTTATTCTTATGTGCTAGTGTTTTCAGTGTATTTAGTTTACCAATGTATTTAGTTCTTGTATACCTTCATATGTTATATTGCTAATTTTATAGTGGTCCATGTCTTGTTCTTACCTGAGTTTCACGACCCACCGCGCTGCGCCTGCAACATCCGCTGAGCACTGCCGTAATGTCTTTTTCCCCAGGCTCCGGGCGCCGGGCGGCTTCAATCGGGACTTCTACCTCTTCACACTCTTCCACAAGCTCCTCCCTCTCTGGAGACCACAGCAGTAGCAACATCACCATTTTCACATGTAAACAACTCCATTACATCTCGCTGTCCGCCTTGATGGAGCTCATCCACCTCTCTCTCAACGACATAGACATCTTTGCCTTACTGAGACCAACTTGATGACCAAAGTCCATCCTTCTCTTTTCTCACTGACCATTTTCATGACCCCAATACCGACACAGAGACACGGGCGGGCCATGCTACAGGGGTTGAGCTATTTATGTAGAAATAATCTTCCTGTAAATGACTACCTGATCTAGATCAACTGGAGTAGAATGGATAGGTTCGGGTGTCTTGTAAAGATTAAAAACAAACAATTTATATATTTTCAGTATATTTCCTCCTAATTTACCATAGCCCAGCATTCTGCTTTTCATTACCAAGCTTACTTGAAGTATTGCTTTAGCACAGACTTACTCTCCACATAACATTATTATCCTTGGCGATTTTAATGTGGCAACCACGTTTATTGACCCAAAGTTTTCAAATCATAGCCCAATAATGTCCATACGAAGTTGCTTTACATGAGGAAATTTTGACATTAAACTTTGAACAACTCATAACTCAGCCGACACGGTATGCGGATACTAATAACATTGCCGACCTATGAGATCTTATTGTAATATCTAATCCATCAATGGTTAAGGAAAGTGGTGTACTTCCCTCCTTCTAAAAAATTGATCACATTTCAATTTTTGTCTCCCTCACAATTGTAGCACCTACCATTCATAAACAAACAATGCAATTGTAGGACTACAGACAAACAGATTCTGACAAACTAACAAGAATGCTGATGAACACTGACTGGGACAACTTACTGGACTGTGACCTTGACAAAGCAACTGATAATTTCACTGATGCTCTTTTGTCAGCAGCGAAAGCTTCAATTCCACATAAAAGCTTCTCAGCTAAATCTAACAACAAGCCTTGGTTTAATCTAGAGCTCGAACGACAAATTCGTAAAAGAGACAGATTGTTTTCCACTGCAAAAAGACGTGACACTCCTCACGACAGGCAACAGTGGAAACGACATCGAAACATAACGACAGAGACAAACCAGCGACGGAAAAACTTACACATTCAATCACAAGTCACTCAACTTATAGAACACAAAAGAGATCCACGTTCATACAACAACATCTTAAAAGGCCTCACTGGGAGGAAAGCAAGTCACAGCATACCACCACTCATCAGTCAAGACGGAGAACCAATCACTGATGACCTTGCTAAAGCGACCATTCTCAATGACTACTTTGCCACCCAAACTCGACTAGACACACATGACAGACAGATTCCTCGCATTACTCCCCCATTACCCCAATCTCTCCACTATCAGAGATCCAAGTAACTGAGCAAGAGGTCCTAAAAATCTTAAATTCCTTAGACGTAAACAAATCATCAGGCCCAGATAAAATTCCTAACAAATTACTTAAAATGTCAGCACTGCTAATGGGGTTGGGGACAATTTTTCAGACGGAGTGAGTGAGACCGCGAAGCGGTCGAAACGAACGTAGTCTTAACCCGCGCGGCGTAGGGGTCTCCAGCCGAACGCGCGGCGTAGGGGGGGGGGGGTAGATATTACCCCCTCTTATCTTCCGAACCAATGACCGCAGCCAGACGCGCAAGGCGGTGATCGAAAGCTCTCAATTGAAAAACAAATCGAATGCAACCCCGATTTTTTTTCTTCAAATTAGGTCAATTGTCAGAGTGACGGTCAGGTCATATGGAAAAGTTCCAGTTAATTGAGTTAAGGCTCATACTTCAAATTAGAATCCTTTGATAAGACTATCGATGCACCATAAAGCTTCTCAAAGGCTTCAAAACATCTCCTGCATTTAAGTTAACAAGTGCATTTTGCATTGCAAAAGGTCAAGGTCAAGGTTAGGTCACAAAAGGTCACTGTCACGAAGAGGTCAAAGAAAGTATTGTCGACACAATGTTCTAGGGGTTATTTTTGCACGTAAAAATACGATAGCATAGTTATTTTAAACTTGACCCCAATAAAAAGGTCAAAATCAGGTCATCTAAGGTCAAAACATGAAACTGACTAATATGAATAAACAATGCATGTTTTCTAGGTCAGTTTTGTCTCATAAACACAAAAATGACATTTATATTATCTGTATCAGGTCAAAAAATCCCAAAAAACGTTAATTTTGAAAAAATGACGTCATTACCTACATTATGCTTGGAGAAGCAATCAGTCACTGAAAAATGAAGATATTACATTGAAATTTTGGTTTGGGTATTTATTACACTTGGTTCTCTTACATATATTCCGGTTTTTTTAAATACCTTGAGAACAAAAAAATAAATTTGGGGTGGAGACAATTTCTGAAAAAAACATGGTTTTTTTGGATTTCAGGGGGTTCAAAAACCCAAAATTTTGGAAATCCGAAAATTGCCATTTTGTAGAGAATTAAATTTCCTTTCTCATATAGTTTTGCGTTTGCAATTTTCATCAAAGCTATGTTTTCTACGCTGCATCAAACAGTTATCGTTATTTGACCCAAAATGGCATGACATGACTGTCATCAAAACATCATTACTCCCAAAGTTCAATTAAAAATATATGATTTTTTTAGAGCCGTCAAATTTGATGCTGTATCAGGTAACTGAAAAACATTTGACTCGTTATACTCTTACGGTTTTTAAGGTATTGCGGAAATCCGGAGGGGGGTAATATTTACCCCCCCTACGTCTCCGCCGGTAAGGCCGATACCACACCGGCCGCGTTTTGACGATACGCATGCGTCTGCGTCGAAAACGCATACGCATACGTCCATTCCAGCGCCCAGTCAAACGCAGAGGCACGCGTCGGCACGCTTGAACGATGGTATCTCTTCTGGTCATTTGGTAGCGCTATAAATGCAATTAGTATTTTCTTACCGTGGCGGCTGCGAAACGCGCCGCCGGCCACCGATACTGCTGACGCGTAGACTTTCCACTCGCATGTGAACGCGAGGCTGTTATGTACTGTGTCGGTGTTATGTATTATGGTGTGTGTGTGTGTATTTTGCGTTATTGTGTATTTTGTGTGACAACGGTAGTCGGTACGCCCGCGGGATGGCACTGCTGAACGCCATCTGGCGTTGAACCAAGGCACTGCTCCTTCGGCAGAGGCCGCATGGTGTGTGTCGACGACGCTACAGTGTAACGGTCTTAAGCGATTACATAATCATAAGCGTATACAAACACAACGGTATTATGCGATACATAACTGTCACTACAAATGCCCACGGGATCCTACGACCCACCAGGGCCTTATCATGGCAAAACTTGGGGGAATGATTGCGCATTGCCGAGGGACCAGACTGGGGGAGGATCCTACTTTCAGTGTATCCACCCTCGGCCCTTTGAAACATATTACGGATTTCAGAATAAATGTCTCGACAGGAGGACTGAGGTCAGGACCACGTTATTTTGGTCTTGTCTATATAGCCCTTACGAAATCGCAGAGTGCGTCTCTGCCATAGGTATTAAAGCCGCGATCGTGGCGGTCTGGATCTCTACGATTTTCCCACGCAACTCCCAACTCTGGCGACTTGGGAAAACAATGGAGAATCCCAAAAGCCGTTTCCCAAGTTGGGATTTTGTAAGCGGAATTTCCCAATCAATATTCCCACTGATGAGGAATTCAGACAGGTTGGGAAATCCCAACTCACCCCAATCGCCACCCAGTCTGATACGGAAATGCTTGGGAAAGCCCAAATGTGCCCAACCCGATTGGGAGAAGGTGGGATTTCCATAGCTCTTCACAAGCTGTCCCGATCTGTACCCAACCGAAATTGCTGGCTGGGTGAGTACCCCTATGATTTTGTATTTTTGTATTTGTACTTTTCACACATTGAAGACTATGACATTGGAAGCTCAAAAACGTTTTTTGCATGACAATCGGTCAAATCACATGGCCACAATGAACTGTCAAAAAACATCCTAAATTTCTTTTTTTTGCCCCCTGGCCCTTATTTTTTAACAAAAATGCAATTTTGGGATGAAAAAAGAAAAGATTTTGTCACGACGGAATCGAATGGTGTTTGTTCCCAATCGAAATCGGCCTAGCAGTTCTCCAGATTTCTGGGGGGGGGGCAGAATCTGCCCCCCACGCAGGTTAACGTAATTCTGGCTGCCCGCAGGGAGTAGGGTTAATTGTAAGTACTGAGCCTAAACACCAGTGGCGAGCAATTTTAATTGCTCGCTACGAAATACATGGCTTTTGGATCTATAAAGTTATACTTTAGTGTAAAGCTGAAGTTTGTTCACCATTGACTCACGTGTTTTGGTGAAAATGCTTAAAACAGATTAATTAGTGGCAGAAGTCCACTTACTGGAGTTAGTGTACAGTAGGTCAGGTGACCTGAGTTGTTGGGCATTATATCACATGACTAAGCCAGACTTTAATCAAAATTACCAGACTGATTTTATTATATCTTCGTGCTGCAGCTGTACATTAAACGCTTTGTGGCACTCGCGCTTCAAATTCACAGTTTGAGGCCTCGACTTCGTCTCGGCCACAAACTGAGAATTTTGAAGCGCTCGTCCGCAAAGCTATATTGTATGCCGAACGTCAATGGAAACGGCAATTTTATCAACCATCAATATGCAGTGATGAAATTTCCATCGAGTGTCGACGAACGATGGAGTATTTGTCTGCAATATGGCCTTGGTACATACCTGCAGGAATGCAGCGTAGATGAGTATAAAGTGTTCAGTGGCGAGTGCATTGATACCTACCAGTCTACCACCTCAGTACGTGTCTAGTTGAACATGAGTGGAATTGTAGCAAGATTCTGTAGTCTTGTACGTACCACGCACGAAAAAAAAAACATGTCGGCGAGGCGTTTCGATTGCGAACTGTGACGATGTTTGTGGATAATGACTCACTATTATCGGACCGATGGTTGCAATATTAAGCGGTTTTCACGACGGATTATTTAGCAGTGAAATGTTTAAAACTTTTAAAAAAATGTTTTACAATATCTACTTTAGCAGTTTTCACGTGGACTAAATTGCGAGAAAAAAATCGCCCTACGAGACCGTAGGGGTGAGGGTTAAAACTATTTTTTTTTTCGGCAAATTAGTCCATCGTGAAAACGGCTACTACTAAAACATTGTTAAAACATTTTAAAAAGTTTTAAAACATTTCGCGCAAAATAATCAATCGTGAAAACGGCTAAGGTAACGTAGCTCATTTGATTAAACGCAGTTAAAACAATGATCCAGATCGATATAAAACTTTAGGCATTCTGCAGAATGTCTGACATTTTGTTCAGGCAATCTGCAAAATGCCTGACCGGCCAGGCATTTTGCAGATTGCCTAGAGGTTCTGTAGAATGCCTGACTGGCCAGGCATTCTGCAGAATGCCTGGTTTTTCACATTGCATGTAACATATGCTATGTATATATATATATATATATATATATATAGATAATATATGATATATATATATATAATATTATTATATATATATATTATATATATACTATATTTGCGTTTCTATCTGGACTTTCTCCACAAAGCAGTTTAAGTCGCTCAGACTCGGAGCTTTCAATATGTATTATACATATCTTCGTCAGCGATCGTTCGTAAAAATATCGGTACATAGATTACAGCGATACTCAGAGCAAAGTAGCAGGACCGTTGAATTAAAAAATGCGACAAAGCTTAAACACGTTACAGATGTAACCAATATCCTTCTAAAAACATTTTAATTATAAGATATGTTACATATGCATAAATAAATAAAACATATAAAAGTGCTAAAGGAGTTTAACCATTCGTGCTTAGTAACAGTATTTAAATGACATGATATCCTCAGAACAGATGATACACATTTTCAATGATGACAAAAACGTCGTATAATCGGCAGCCAAACGATCCTGCCCAACAGAGCGCCTGAGTTCCTGTTCCACATTCGCCGTCGTTTTCGGAGAAGTCAGGTATGGTTCACGTCGTCCCACTGTCCGGACTGTAGGCAGGATTCTAGCAGCAGCCGCATCTGGTGGTTGTGTGGCACGGTTCAGGATTTTTGGTGTCGTCGAAAGCTTGGAGTTGCAGGTACGGATGCGAAGTTGCCTAAACGCTGAAGTTTTGGCCTTCGACGGAATACTCCCGTCCAACTGTTCTCGGTGCTCTTGGACTCTTGTGCACCAGCTCTCTGTTCCGTTTCCGCTATGTATACACCGGTTCACCTTCTACCTTTTTGCAGGAACATTCAATAAGGTAGATCACGTTGCTCTCCTGCTGTTTTGGTAAGTGG
Source organism: Semibalanus balanoides (assembly GCA_014673585.1). NCBI lineage: Eukaryota > Metazoa > Arthropoda > Thecostraca > Balanomorpha > Balanidae > Semibalanus > Semibalanus balanoides. The sequence continues at coordinate 104,094 of VOPJ01013489.1, forward strand.
TGCTTGGCCTTGCCACATAACACGGACCCTACTGTCAGTGGTGGCTTTGAGACGAGTTGTTATATTCCTATATTGCTAGCTGCCCGCTTGAGCTGGTAAAAACAGGAGCCAGCAAATGGAACGGAGGATCGACACAGGAGCCAGCAGGGGGCGGTAGCGCACGCGCCTTCAGCTGGAGGTCTGCACTTGTTCTGTTGATAGTGAGCTGTTATGAATGCTAATGAGGATAGCCATGCTGTTTGAATTTCTGGCAGTTATGAAGTCAATTCTTTGGGCGGTCTTTAGTGCATGGAGCAGTATCGGAGAAGGACGCGAGCAGTCGGATCTGACGGCCTGGATCTCAGGTAGCGATCTCAGTGTAGGATTTGAAGGCAGGTACTTGATTTGTAGCGCCATGCCTTGCGGTACACTTTGCTAAGGAAACTTGTCTTGTCCTCTTGTTATTAAGATGTCTAGGTAGGGAATTTGACGATTCACTTCGATGTCTGTAGTAAGTAACCTTGATGTTAGGATCTTTGTTGTTAAAGCATTTCACCCAAACGTCCAAGCTCTCATCACTACCTTCAAACAGGACTAAATAGCCATCTGCGTAGCGACAGAAGGTGCGAACTCTGCCTCCACAGGTAGCTGCCAGTTGCTCCAAATCACGTTCCCAGTGATTTCAGAACTCAGGCGCTCTGTTGCAGGATCGTTGGCTGCCGATATAAGACGTTTTTGTCATATTGAAAATGTGGTATCATCTGTTTCTGAGGATATCATGCCATTTAACTACTGTTTATTAAGCACGAATGGTTAAACTTCTTTAGCACTTTGATATGTTTATTTATTTATGCATATGTGTAACACTATCTTATAATTAAAATGCTTTAGAAAGGATATTGGTTACATCTGTCACGTGTTTAAGCTTTGTCGCATTTTGTAATTCAACGGTCCTGCTACTTTGCTCTGAGTATTGCTGTAATCTATGTAACCAAGGCCATATATACCAGGTAGAGTCATCCGGTGATTTTACGTGATCATGACGTCACAGCGTGAAGTCACGTGTATCCATCGGCTCTTCCGCCATTGGCAGTAATGCTATTTTTGAGAGAGTCTAGCTAGTCATTTTAAGACCAGTTACATAAAATCCAAGACAGATAAGAAAGCTCATAACAAGGCAAATCGAATTTTTTTTTTTTTTATGCATTTTTGGCTTCAGGTAATATGAGGAAACTAAGCGCCAGTACCGCCCTATAAATGGCGTTCCTGCGCGCAAGTCTTTGAGCTTAATGGTCGCACATGGTGATCACGAAGGACTCGACATTATGTGGAATGTAGTCGTGGTGGGTGGTGGCATTAGCTAGCTAGGTTGTGGCTTGGTTGTGTACCTCAATATATTACGTCCGATTATCACCCTGAGTGATGTCCTTCTATACTGGCGTAGAGATCACCAAGTTAGCTGTGTTAAATCTGCTCCGGACCCATATCTGCTCCGCCGTGCGGTTGAAAACTTTCAAACTTTTTGAATTTGACCTAAAACCACTTAAATTGGTATAAGTCGACGCGGTTCTGAGCAAGACAAACACGATGGTATCAAAATATGTGTTGTTAATTTTATTTGCTAAATACTTATTTGCGAAAAAAAATGTTTAAACGCGACCGCAAAGCGACATGCGCAGAATTGACTTCAAAGAGTGACGTCATGTGTAGTTTCCTGGACACGTTACGGAGATAGGGATGACACGCCCTGTTATGAAAGCGATATTTTTTTACGAACGATCGCTGACGAAGTATGCATAATTATATTGAAACTCCGAGTCGAACGACTTACTCTTGTGGAGAAGTCCAGATTAGAACGCCTTAAACAATAACACCAACATTATGTCTTTCCGTGTGTGTATATATATATATATAGTAATATAACTAATATATATATATAAATATATATATATTATATATATATATCTCTCTCTCTCTCTCTCTCTCTCTCATCTCTCTTCTCTCTCTCTCCTCTCTCTCGTCTCTCTCCTCTCTCTCATCTCTCTCTCTCTCTCTCTCTCTTTATCGACTATAGTTGGAACTGTCTATTATTCGTAGTAGAGTTAAGGTCTCGAGCACAGTTACGTGCAAAATTACTACCAAAGAATGCTGGTAACCTTTATTTTTCCAAATTTAAACAAATATAATGCAATTTTTTGATAATTGTTGGAGAATCTCTATTTTTTAGCAACAATGACTTATAGATCAAAGTCAATCCTGTCGTGGAAAAAAACTAATTTTAAAAAGGCATCATTATCAAATGACGTGATTTTGCCATATATCACTTTTTTAATTTTCAAAAAAGATTATATCACATTAATCTATGGATCCTGCTTATTTTAAAGATAAAAGTTTATCTTACTCCATCGAATTAGATGTTTAAAGCTGCCACACGTCTGCTGGACCACATAGTCGTTTCCTCATAGTAACATGCCGCTCCGTAGTGAATCGCTATTGTTAATGTGTAATCCTGATGAAACGATGTTGCACATATACGCAAAGAGAAAAGACAGCTTTGATTATAACACATTTCATTTGGATATATAACTCAGATCGGCGAGAGGCACCGAATACTTCTTGAAACTCGTGTAGATAGCTAGCGGACGTTGGAAAACGGCCAGCTCCAGTGCGTTGTCCTAGTAAAGCTTTTACGACCTTAAGACCAGCTTGATAGAAAGGGTTCGTGTAGCTTTGGCGCTATCTACCTCCCACGGTAACGACCTGTGGTCAGTAGCGCTGAAAAATGTCAGTCAAGATCAAGGGTTTGTGTTATCGCATTCTTTATTTAGCTTCTTGAACTTTTACCTCTAATTCCGAATGATGCCGCCATCGGATGGTAGAGATTAACAACCCAATGACAAGTTGCGCTTAGTCAGTGGCTCTGATCTCAAAAATACATTACATTAAGTGCTAAAGATCGGTCATCATTAATACAAATGTCCATGCTCTGGAACGAGTTTTTTACCGAAGCTGCCACAGAGTCGCCGTTTCCAGGGACGACTCATGGTCAGAACTGGAAGCCAGGCTCAAAGTCCGCCGTTCCACATTATGTTGTCACGATGAGTGTGCAGTCAGTCGGCGGCCAGTGGTGATTCCACACAGCAGTCGGCGGCCGGTGGTGATTCCACGCGGCAGTCGGCGGCCGGTGATGATTCCACACGGCAGTCGGCGGCCGGTGGTGATTCCACGCGGCAGTCGGCGGCCGGTGAGTTGGTCCCAGCCGCGGCTATCGGGGCAGCGTTCGATAACTGGTGATTCTCACGGCAGTCGCCGGCGGTCGGCTGTTTTGGAGATCCATCCGATCGGGCGGCAGTGTCGGCTGTGTCCGTGGTGATTCACACGGACCTAAGTCGGTGCGGTGTTCCTGGGTGGGTTGATTTGACACGCGGCATTTTGCTCGGTGCGGTTGACCCATTGGTGTGTTGATTTCCCACTGCTCGCGCATCGTGATGTGCTGGGGTGGTGTTGTATTATTACGGACGCTATGTTGCGGGGCTGTGTTTCGGTAGTGGTGATTCCACAGCGCAGTCGGGCGCCGGTGATAATTCGGACATCGTGTCAGTCTGGTCGCCGTGCTGGGTGTTCCAGGGCGCTGGAGCATGATCGCGGGTGGCGCCCGCGGGTGCTGATGATTGCCACAAGTGGCTGTCGCGCGGTCCTGCTGTGGTGGATTCCACCGGCGCGTTGGCATGTCGGGCGCCGACGGTCTCTGGGGTGGTGAGTTCCCATCGCGGTGCTAACTTCCGGTGGCTCTCGCGTGGTGAGCTGTCCACGTCGAGTCTCATTCCAGCTGGTGCGGGGCTGCGGTGTCCGGTGGTGGCTTGACCCGTGTGTGATTTTGGTCCAGGGCATGGTTCGTGCAGTCTGTGCGGTTCTGTTGGTCGATTTTGGCCGACCACGTTTTCATTGGGCAGGTTGTCGGACCCGGTGGTTGATCGATTCAGTCTGTCTGCCTGATCTCGGCCGGGTTGGTCGGTATGTGCACCGTCTGGTCTAGGTTCGTTGTCGGCCTTTCTGGTGTGATGGCGCGTCCACCCGCCGCGCATCGGTGTCTCGGAGGGGTCTGGTTGTACACACGTCATGGCGTAAGCGTGCCAGTGTGTGAGGTGTTCGAACGCTCGGTGCTCATTGTATGGTGTTCGGTTGCGTGCCGGTGGGTGGTAGTTTTGGCTCCATCACACTCGGCAGTTCGCGCAGCTGCAGGTGCGGTGATTTTTCCGAGCGTGGGCCTCAGTCGGTGTGCATGTGACTGCGTTCAGTGCTGCCGTTTATCCCAGTCTAACGAACCCCTGTGCTCCCATTGACTAGATTATAATGGAACTTACGATGCAGTGGTCGCCACGCGACGACGGATCACTCACTCCTGCGCCCGCTCGCACAGGCGCTTCCCAGTTTTGTCGATGACGGTGTGCGCGCCATCGCTTCTTGCTGAATCGCCGCTTTTGTCTCTGGGTAGTGATGTGATCAGGGGGGCTGGGAATACGCCACCACACGTTTCGAGCAGAGCGGGAGCGGGTCACCTGGTCGTTTTCCATGTTCTAGGGTATGAAGATTTTGGGACTGTACGGCATGGGGACGCGGGCTGCGTGTACGATCGCACGGCGCTGTGTGCTGTGTGTGTCGTTTTGTTGGTGGTGTGTGGCGTGTGGTGTGTGATGTCGCTTGTTGTGGTGTGTTGTGATGTGTGTGTGTGTGTTACGCTGTCTGTCTACGATTAGTTTTGCTTTGGTTCTTTTCCTCCACTGTGACACGTTTATACCGACGTCTGTCTTCCCTGCGGGAGTAAGCGTGTTTGGAATTTGGTTAGCCGCGTGAGGGTCATGTACGCAACGTCCAATACGCTCACCGACCCTTGATTCGTCGTGGGAGATGTTGTGCTGTGGTCTAATGGCAGTGCATGGAGTAGGATGTACAGTTCGGCTGGGATGCCTCGTTGAGATCCCTGCGTCGTCTGCACCTTTGTATTTCGGGACAGCGTCGAACGTCGTTTGCTGAGGAGTGGGTTATTCTCTTAGATTGCGTTCTAATGTGTGATTAAGCCCTCCCGCGCTGCTTTCTAGGCATTAGTGCTCGTGCTGTTTGATTGCAGGGCGGGTTGGTGGCGGGTCATGTGCCCCTACTTTGGGCGGAGGTTTTCCCAATTCCAGGTCGATGTGCCCATCCCGATCTGTCCTTGGGCGCGGTCCTCCTGGCCTGAGCACATCACCTGGACACATATCACAGACCAGCCACCACGCACACCTGCCTACTCACCACATGTACCACTGCAATGCACACACAAGCACACATGCGCCACACGGGCTACTTTCGGCACGAGCGGGCGAGTCCGACGATGGCGCAGGTGACTATCCTTCGCCACACCGTCCACCTTGCCACATGCACTACACCGTAGAGCCACAGCGTTATCATCACTATGGGGGCGCACGGTACGCGGTGGCTTGTTGACTTGTCTTTTTCGTGCCTGTTTGCGGGCGCTGTGCGCTGGAGGCCTGTGAAACCTCTATTCCGCGTCACACATCACTCGCCCACTTCCTCCGGCCCGGTTGCAGTGGAGAGCGTGTCTGATGGGATCGAGGGCTGCGCCTGGGTCGAAGGGTCCCGGTGGACGACGGCGCTGGCTCACGACGTCACGCCCCGCGACGCGCTGCGTGCAGGCAGGACGGCCACGATTGGTCGGACACGACGGCATGTTTTGAAGGCGTGGCAACAGCCCCGGACCACCGTCTGGCCACCATCCCTGTCCGTCACCCCCGATTCACGCCGAAGAGTCTGGCTAAGCGACGCGCGCTGTACGGGAGAGGTGAGGTGAGGACGGATTTGACTTGTCCCTCTCTCCTCCCTGTGAACCGCTGTTTGAAGGGAAGAGGTAGCTGGACGGACCGTCTTACCTCCATGCCCTCCTCACCGCCAAGCTGGTACTGTGTTCCGGAGGTGGTGACTGGACGGAATGAGACCGGGTGCCTCCCGGGCGTGCGCGCCACACGTCTTCGCCACCGCTACCGAACGCGTGCCGCGCCACCGCCCCGCCCCGTACCGTACCGGCGACCGCTGCCCGCTGACCGCTGACCGCCGGCTGCTGCCCGCTGACCGCCGGCTGCTGACCGCTGACCGCCGGCGCTGACCGCTGACCGCCGGCTGCTGACCGCTGACCGCCGGCTGCTGACCACTGACCGCCGGCTGCTGACCGCTGACCGCTGACTGACCGCTAATCTGGTGAGTACCGTTTGATAGAGCTGAGGGATGGGGTGGGTGTGATGCCGGGGGACACGCTGACGGAGATCAGGTGATGATGGTTGATTATAATGTATGCATCCCACTTTGTTTATATCTCACAGCTCTTCCGTATTTTAGGCATGTTCATTATTGGAAATGTCTCGTCCCATCGCTCTGCTGATAATATGAAGCGTAAGGAAACGGCACGTGCACATTGGCGGATCTAGGATTTAGTTTTCAGCGCCATGGGGCGTCACCCCGAAAAAGTTCATCCAAATAAAAAAAAATCATCTGATTTCGCTCCCTTATGCATTGCTAGACGTTTTAAAATAAACTTTCCTAAGTAAAATTGCGCAGATCATCAGTAAATGTGCAAATTTGCGCCAATTTCATGCGTTTTTGTGGGGGGGGGGGATTTGCCCCTGATGCCCCTTAGACCTGCCAGTGCACTTGCACGTGCGCGCGGGACACACACACACACACACACGCACCGCTTCAGGTTGTGTAATAGAGAGAAAATGGAGCGTGGGACCTTCCAATTACCAAGCTAATACGTTCACCATATGCCGCATTATTGGCCGGTACGTATTGGTCACTTTCGGTAATTTCGAGATAATCATGGTCAGGGTATGCACTTGAAAATGTGCAGCGATTATGACACACAAACGAGCTAAACACGACTTACCTATATAATATATACTGCACAATGACGCATGATACATATCGCAACATTAATTGTTGTTTTATGCTAACCACCTCCAAAAGCATTACATAGCTACATTGCAGTTGCTGGATATTGTGTATTGAGTGCGTTGCAAGCTGTGCCAATTAGCTGAAGCATAACACAATGTCCAGAGACAGCGAAGCTAAAACAATTCAAGAGCGGAAATGACGCGCTAAGATGGTGTAACATATGGAGACAATCATTCAGCGATCGTGGACGATCTCACAACACTCTGCGGAGATTGAGCTAGTGAGTGAATCTGGGAATGAGATCTAGTAAGTGAATTGCTTTGATAAATGAGTCCGACGTGCGATACACTCTGGTTATGACTCTCGGATTCCCCTGGGATTATAGCTATATGTCATCCACGTGCCTCAAAATACGCTGTATTCAAATGAGTGACAGGGCAAGTACTTTGTGGAAATGAAACGTATGTGCAGTTAGAATGTTCTGCTCAGTTGTTGATCGAGTGGAGGTGTTTGTCTGTTTGCCTTTTTGTTGTGAGCTGATGCGAACAAGTGGGCGCAAGTTGACCTTAGTTGTCGACGCCCCCCAAAAAATAAAAAAAATGATTCGAAAAAGATCCGTGATAGAAAATTTATCATTTTTTAAATACCTATATTCAAATTTGAAAATAACCTTTCATCATTTTAAGAAGAAGTCAGCTGGAAGAAGAAAAAACGATGATATATACCATTTGTTCAAGCACATCGTAGAATAAGGTGAACGTTAAACCACCAATGCAACTTGTAAACAACATTTCAATTAAACACAATCTGATTTGCGAATTTTATGAATGGACCTTTCTTAAGGACAGCTACCGTAATTATTTATTCGAAAGCATAATTCTTCTCCCCTTCATATCTTTCTTTCATTGGTACTGGTTGTATTTTATCAGCCACATACAAATTCCGGGGCGTTAAAAGTTGACCATGTCAGCGATGTATGTACTACGCGACCTAGGGTGATATGATATACTGCCTACAGCCCACACAGCTTCCATGCGCTGACCCCTTTCAAACGCATCCTGGTCACTTTGGAGCCCGAGTCGCTTATAGCAATCTTACATCTTGACGCCGTGTGCACCAGCGCTCTACACGGCAATGTGTCAATGCTTCATGATCCAGTGATCAGATCGGAATCAGGGAGGGGAGATTCATTTTCTCCACCGCGACAGCCTTTAGCACTCTACCACAACACCTACTTCAACTTGATGTGAGGCCACCGCAGTTCGAGGAGGAGCTGCGTGACATGTACTGCAGCGGCAGATCACCGACTGATAGCTCGGCGTCTGCTTCGTAACGATACATACGTTTGACTGTGTAAAGTGCATGTGTGCATGCAAGTTCTTTATTTTAACGTTACTTTATTTGACGGCACTGGCTCTGTGATAGCCACACCTGGGAGGAATGAGTCCATGACGTTTAACAAATAAACAAATACATACATATTTCAACAGGAATAACAAGAGCAAAAGATATAGCGCATCGCAGACCCGTGGCCAGCACAAAAGCGATTACAAACAACTCCGGCGATCAATGGCCTAGAAAGCAGGATGTTAGAAATCTGTTTTCGTATAGGTTAGAAAACACAAAGTTGAATTTGATCATGCTATTGTACCTATATCATTAGAAGGTTTGTACTAAATGAGGCTAGTTTAAATACTTGATTTATATTATTTGATTGTAAGCCTCCATATTTGTATTTAAAGACAGCAAATGCATCTACGGACGTAGCATATATTTATTTGTTTTTTAAACAAGGGATTACATTTTTTTTGTCATCGAACCATGCCTTTCATATCTCTAAATCGTTCGCTTAGATACTTGACCCTCCCTTTCAATTAATATGCACCACAGAAGATTAATGTTACAAATGACGGCTATTAAAGTACTTACTGCTTTTACAAACGAGCCGATCAAGTTGAAAGCACAGGGACGCGCTGGGCCCTTGAGACTAGATAGGCAAGGCAGCATTATCATAAAAACATCGACAATCATATTACTGCATATCTTCTTATCGATAATACTCCATAATATAGGCGAATCGATACTGCTTGTATAGTTGGCTAAAAGCTGCAGTTATTTACATCATGCATCAGATTACATCAGATCGCACCCTTCTGATATATGATGTAAATAACTGCAGCTTTTAGCACTGTCATCGTGATCGTAATCATTTACATTAAGATTTAACATAATTAGCACACAAATTTGTATACATTGAACTTCAAATATACCCATGTCAAAATCATTTGTATCTACTGTTGTCAAAACATGCATATTTGTATTGCGTGTTTGATAAGAAGTGTTCTAAATCTTTAAAATAGTTAAATCACTCATTCAAAAGTGGTAGAACCACGATTTTCGAAATTAAAATTGCACCCCTATGTGGCAAGCTACTACGAGCCTAAAATAATTACTGGTTTTGCAGTCATATTTATATTATGAAGTAGTGTCACTTACAATTGTGTGCTTTTCTCGACTTTGTGTTTGATTGCCAACCTTACAAGCTGTTTTCTACTGGAGGACCCAATAGGTTTGTACACAGGCTAGTCTAGAGTCTAGCTAGTATATACACAGGCTAGTCTAGTATCTAGTATACGGACGAGGTAGGCAGCCTCTGCCTTAGGCAATGTTTGTCTCACATTTGCGTTTATTTTATGGTTTCGAAGGATATTTTATTGGCAAATTGAAAAAATTGTTGCAAGATAAGCCCATTCTGATTGCAGAAAACCAAACTAATCAATCATAATAAGAAGCTATAAAGAAAGAGATAAATCTCGGTCGGAGAAGGCTACCGAACTGGTAGACACGCACCTACTTTGCCTTATGGAGAACCGCCCCTGGAAAGTGAACTCAGGTGAAACAGTTTAAAACTCGATTTGCCAGTGGTGGGAAGTGCTGATCAATTATCATTTATTTACCAAAAATAATACATAAGCTGTGTTAATTTTGCCTTGATTTGGGTCGAGCGGCAAATGCCAATATGGGCACAGCGTCCGAATAATAACATTGATTATAACGTTCAGCGCTTATTTTGAGAGAAAAAAAAAAAGTGACAGAAGCAGCTTCCAGAATATTATGTCGAGGTATAATTCGGGTATTTGTTCGGATTAATAGCGATAATTAGCTAGTCGCTATCGCCAACCATGTTAACCTTTCGCGGGTCCGCTGCAGTACCATCCCTCATTCTGGTGAATAACCAATAATGTGCAGATTGTTTCAATGCTTGCAAAACTTTCAATACTATTCAGAGTAAGGATTGACCGGCACGATCATATCACTGCGATCACAGCGACCACAACAGAAAGATCGCATCTGCCGCATCCCATCTGTCTCCTGGGCCGCTGAAAGAAGGCAAGGAGTGCTGCACAGTGCACAGTACAACTGCACATTTCTGTTCAGTGGCAACATGTTCAGTGTTCACCCTGATGTCCCCGACCCCTGGTACAGCCACAGACTGTCACAGGAGCGGGGCCGCACCCTGGAGCCACCGACCCCTGGTATAGCCACAGACTGCCACAGGAGCGGGGCCGCACCCTAGAGCCACCGACCCCTGGTACAGCCACAGACTGTCACAGGAGCGGGGCCGCACCCTGGAGCCACCGACCCCTGGTACAGCCACAGACTGCCAGGAGCGGCCGCACCCAGAAGCCACGCGTCTTGGTATTAGCCACAGACTTGCCAAACAGGAGCGGGCCGCCACCCTGGAGCCACACCCCTGTTTACAGCCACAGACTGCCACAGGAGCGGGGCGCGCCCTAGCATGTTGTCATATGTCACTGTATATTATGTTTATGAACGAAGAGCCTAAAAGCTGTGCTATGTATTCGAGGACTAATGTTAAGCGAGGGTGTAAGGCTTGGCGAACCCTCCTGAAGGTTGCCTCGCTATGGTGCCTCCATTTATTCAGTGTGTCATTTTTAATAAGTCAGCTCCCGAGCCCCATATCGGAACANCCATGGGGCAGCAGTGTTTCAGCAGGCGTGCCCCGCAGGACTACAACGGGCTCCCGCCTGACCTGACGATGCTCCCGGCGCACCTATTCGTAGGACGCCGTAAGTGCCATCTGCGCGGCGGCGGCTGCGGCTGCGGAGTAACGTGACCACCGGCCAGCCTGCCACTGCGGTGTGTGTATGTCTGTGTGCGTCTTCGTGTTTGCGTGCTCATTTACTTCCCATTCCGCCGTTTTAGCCACTGACGAGAGGCCGTAATAGCCGTGTGAACTTATCGTGAATGGTCTTAATATATGTCTGAGTCTGAGTCTGATTCTGAGTCTGTGTTCACTGTGTACACTGTACAGTGTACAGGGGTCCTTAGTGGGTCCGCAGTGGTGGTCCGACGGGACCCCCTTGAGGTCGTGCCCTCTTACAAAATTCCTGGTTGCGCGCCTGGGGAAACCCGATGAGGTTAATTTCTCATGCATGGTGTGTGCCACTAAAATCCTTCTTTGTTTTTGGTGTCGCACACATGAAGTCTTGGCAAAATGCATGCGGTAATTTATGGATTCACCTCATGTCACCATGCAGGTGGTAGGTGGGCACATTAGCATGGTATCCTGTTGCAATTTGACGCAACCTTGGAAGTGTTGCATAGCTTGTCCTCGCCATGAATCTGCAGTCTCATTGTCAGCGCTGTTGTCCTTCGAAAAGTCCGGTTTAGAGCCCTGTCGAGCCCTGCTTGTAGTCTACCTAGCGACTCAATAACATTCCAAATATTATAACCAAAGCGATACCTACACATAATACTGCTCAGCGTAGATAGCACAAGCAATGCTAGTTCAAACAAGAAAAGTATAGAAGTATTTGTCACATAAATATTATAAACAAGAGAAGGTTGCACAATGCAGATATCTTAGCAGAATAGCCTGGTGATCAATTGCATGGTTACACGGAATTACATTATTCCGAGCACCAGTTTTCCGAAATAAGATGTAGGCGAGTCATCAATAAATGCTATTGGCAGCATTCAGAATCAAATAACAGTTAAGCTCCGTTTATCTACCCGAGTTATTGTAGGTGGTGTCGGTGACTATGCTTGGTGATTTACATTATGGAGTGTAATAAAGCAGTCAAGTCACAGGTCGTGACGTAATGTCTCATGGCATGCTGGCGGGAGACTTTATGGAAGCTGATTAGAACAAGTAATTTGCATTATCTAAATTAAATGTGTTGTAATCATGAATAAATTAATTAGTCAATGTCAGTATCAGTAGAAGCAGCCTGGCGAGCGAGACACATTGTGGAATAAAAGTATATAAGTAAAACACGCTTTGCTTTAAGGCTGTATGTAAAATAAAATGAGACAAGTACAAACTACTGGAGTTCATATGTCTGTTTTATTTTCAAAACACCTAAAGGGAATGTTTCACCTTTCTGAAAGTTGTCAAATATACGTCCGTTGTAGTACAACATATGAAGTAAGTGCTACTGAAGACGATGTTGATGTTTGGTTTTCGAAAAGTCACTTATCTTTATACAAATTATGCTTTTTAAATTTGGGACAATGACGTCATTATTGAGCTATAGAGAGCTAATAGAGGATCCGATAAGCACAATCTTTGTAGACAACACTGGTGCACTTGAATACATACAATACTTTTGTTATCATCAAGCAGCAGGTGATCCAGTTCAGGTTCGGGAAAGATAGTCGTTTTTCTCCCAGGACCAACTATCTTGGAAGTTTGTCTTGAAGCTGTCAGCCAATCAGCGGCTGCACCAGCCTTGGGTCTTTGCTTAAAAACGGTTAAGGTTTCGGGAAATTGACCTTAGTAATGTAGACATTTAAATAACTGCCAAAGATAACAACTATCTCAGTTTAAAACCAATACAAAGGTAACACATTCCCTTTAACCAGCCAGTATAATGAGTTTCAGTCGGCAGGTGGGGCCCGTAACCGACAGAACTGCACCTCCCCTCTAACTGCACCTGCACCCGATGACAGGCGGGCGGGCGCCGCGGCTCTGTACGCTGCGGTCTGGCCCGGGCGTAACTCTGGGCGCCGTATCAGATGACACCCTCCAGCCGGGCTGGGCGGTGTCATCGGATCGGTGGGTGGGTGTCGTCTGAACGGTGGGTGGACACTGGCACAACGTCTGTCTGTCTGTTTGTCCATGCTGATTGCCAATACGACGCATTTGCATCGTGCTGTCTGCTCCAGCTGTGGCCCTGACAGTGAGGGCGTTTAGGGGCGGGTAGGGCGGACTGTTAGGGCGGTTAGGGCGGTGGGCGGTGAGGCGGCTGGCGGGCAGGCGGTAGGGCGGTAGGACGGTAGGCGGTTAGGGCCGGTAGGGCGGGCATTAGGCGGGTAGGCGCTAGGCGTAGGCGTAAGGCGGTAAGGCGGTAGGGCGTAGGGCGAGGGCGGTATAGGGCAAAGGGTAAGGGGGTGGGCGTAGCCGTAGGCTAGGGCGTAGGAGGTTTAGGGCCGGTAGGGCGTAGTGTAGGGCGGTAGGGGTGTAGGGCGATTAGGCGATTAGGCGATGGCGGCATAGGGTTAGGGCGTAGGGCGTGGGCGGGTTAAGGCATAGGGCGACTAGGCGGATAGGGCGATAGGGGCGATAGGGCGATAGGCGAACGGACTAGGCGGATAGGGCGGTAGGCGGTTAGCGGTAGTGGCGGTAGGGCGGTAGGGCGGTAGGGCGGTAGGCGGTAGGGCGGTAGGCCGTAGGGCGATCATAGGCGAGGCGGTAGGGCGACTAGCGATAGGCGGTATGTCAGTAGGCCGTAAGGCAGGTGAGGCGGTGAGGCGGGTGAGGCGGTTTCCTGGTAGAGCGGTATGACGTTCGGACGATGGTGGGGCCCTGGTCGTGTCGAATGACAGACACCAGTGCCGAGACGGGGTGAGGGGGAGGGGGCGGAGCTAGACCTGGTGACCTTCGAGCAGCCACCAGTGTCCGGCTGGCAGAGTTCCGATCAAAGCGTGTCTGTCAGAGGCAAACGTCGCAAGATCTGCTAACAACACTAGACAATCGATAAAGATGCTCTATTGTGTGTACAATCAACAGACGGAACACACAGAGAAGAGTTTATACCGTGCATAAGGATTAAGGGTGGGACGAAACGTGTTTTTTATTAACTTTTACCACCCCCGTTGTCCTGCGGAGGCTCACCCTTTTTAGGATAACACAGTTAACAAATTATGCAAAGTAGTTTAGTGGTTGCACACTCGCAATCTTGAAACGACTGTTGCAAACTGAAAAATGCGAGACCAAGAATTGCGGACGAAAAATTGCGCGACAAAGACATGCAAGACAAAAAAATGCGTAGACGAAAAGTTGCGGACGAATATGTGAGGGTGAAGAAATGCGAGACGAAGATTTACGAACGAAGAAATGCGAGACGAAGATTAGCGCTGAAGAAGATTTGCGAAACGAATATTTGCGCAGACAAAGTTTTGCGGATTAAAATAAATACGGGACGAAAATTTGCGGAAACGAAGATAAAAATGCGCTACAAAATTATGCGAGGACGAAAATCAGCGGACGAAGAAATGTGCGACGAAGAAATGAGTGACGAAAATAATATATCAGGATATCGCCAAATACCCTTATTCGGTCGGTAAACAAGCGGGTTGTTCTTAAGTATTCGTTCTTAATCCACGGAACACTTTATAACCATATTTTGACTTAAAAGGTGCAATTTGCTTTCTGACTGGATTGGTTGCAACCGATATTGCTCTGTCGACATGGGTAGGGTCAGGGCATTCCTTTAAGTCTAATTGCTTATAACTAGGCGTCTTTCTTACACTCTTCATTATAATGTTAACCAAATAGGAGCAAAAAAAATACACTGGTAATAGCAGTATCAATTACATTAATAAGTAGCAAAACAAAAATAGAGGCAAAAATAAAGACAACCAGCAACTCATAATGCTATTACAGAAATCAAATCAAACAACCTTATCTGCCGCCTCGGTACTACCATGCGTCCCAGAAAAAAGTGTACTCAGAACATGGTCAATAACTTTTGTTCTGGTAATCGGGCTCACTTGATTCATACACCAATAAACTCACAATACTATGGCAAAACAGAAAATATGACATACGCAGCACCACACTCGCACTTTCTCACAGTAGGTGTCGAGAATGACCACCCTGCGCTGCAGGACCATGGGGAAACACATGGTTCCAGGGTGGTACTGCCTTGTCGACCTCTTCCTCCGGGATCCGTCCGGTTTCTACCTTATTGCTGCCTTCAGCTCCTTCCGGTTGCGCGACTATTGGCGTAGACCCCAGCTTTCAGGTATCCCCACGGGAAAAAGTAAGGGGTTAGGTCTGCGTGAGTTGGGCGCCCACTCCACATCAGTTTCCAAGTGATGGAGTACTGCAGCCATGCAGTGATTGTCGGGCAGTGTGTGGGGTCGCACCATCGTGCCTGGAACGTCGCCATGGCGACGTTCCAGCTTACCTTTTTGGAATTGTTCTACCCATTTCAGAATAAGGAATTTACATGGTGCTTTGTCTCTTCTGCGGTGATAAAATCGAACTTTTTTAGGCAAAGCCGGCAAGTAGAGTTGAAGGATTTGTTCAAAATGTATGCCTCAATACCGAAGGTTTTCTCCAAGTTGGTCCACATTCTACATGAACATTAACATGTTTTTCATACATGCCACGATGCAAGTTAAAAACAGGAGGAATTTAACAAACATCGCACGTGCAATACAAACTGACGAGCTGTTTGTTTAAGTACACTTTTTTCTGGGACACCCGGTATGTTGCGCGCTGGTATCGTTTTCACTATAGCTCCGCGACACCGCCGCCCACTGCCGCCGCCGCACGCCGTGACGCTAAGCCATTCCAGGATTATAATGCAGTCCTGGAAACACTCGGCCACACGCCAGCCATCTATAATGCAGTCCTGGGAACACTCTGCCACACGCCAGCCGTCCTCAGCAGTGATTATTCCAGGACTATAATACAGTCCTGGAAACAGTCGGCCACACTCCAGCCGTCCTCAGCAGTGATTATTCCAGGACTATAATGCAGTCCTGGAAACAGTCGGCCACACGCCACCGTCACTCAGCAGTGATTATTCCAGGACTTTATAATGCAGTCCTGCGAAACAGTCGGCCACACGCCAGCCGTCTCTCTAGCAGTGATTATTTCCAGGACTATAATGCAGGGTCCTGGAAACAGTCGGCCAACACGCAGCCGTCCTCAGCATGATTATATCCAGACTATCATGAACTCAGTCCCTGGAAACAGTCGCCACACGCAGCCGTCCTCAGCAGTGATATTCCAGGATATAATTGCAGGGCCTGGAACAGTCGGCCACACGCAGCCGTTCCTCAGCAGTGATTAATTCCAGACTATAATGCCAGTCCTGGAAACAGTCGGCCACACGCCAGCCGTCTCAGAGTGATTATTCCAGGACATATAATGCAGTCCTGGAAACAGTTGGAAACAGTCGGCCACACGCCAGCCGTCCTCAGCAGTGATTATTCCAGGACTATAATGCAGTCCTGGGAACACTCTGCCACACGCCAGCCATCCTCAGCATTAAGTGATTTGCCGTTAACAAGTAGGTCAAGTATGTGTGCTGGAGATATCCGAGTAAAATCGTTATGAAGCCTTTCAGTGATTTTGAAGAACATAATATTTCTCGATATTTGATAAAGAGGACAATCATTATGAAATGTTAAATATGTTCTGTTCGGAAGCCACAAAGACAGGAGGATGATTCAGATTTTTGATACTGATAAAGATATGCATTTGTAGAAATTGTTTCTGTTCTGATTTGCGTGTGGAGACAGTTACCAAATTTCCTGACGTATAAAAAATAGGGAGAGGGGCAGCCCAGTAGTTTGGCAAATTCTTGATTAAAGATAGATGAGGATATTTTCTCTCGGATAGAGGGTGGAAGAAGAACTTGCACGGTCCTAGCATGAAGCTTGCATAGTTCATCTCGTGGTTATGTCGGAGGCCCTGAACGAGTTGAGCCGAAAGCTGCAGGGACTGCAGGGACATAATGTATGACTATAAGCGTATATGCAATCAAAACCTTCGTTGCGAAGATATAGCAGTAGCAAAACACCGCATTGAGCGGAAATACTCGATTTTGTTCGCTATTGAGTGGCGGTATAGACACCACCATTTTGACGAGTTGAAAACAAATATAAAAGCACCTGGTACCTAGCTCTCATTGAAGGGGAAATTATAAATCGACCGGCATTCCCCCGAAGTCGATGCAGAAGACATCTCTATGGCGTTTACTTGAGAACATTTCAAGTGCTTTGTGGATGAAATACCAACCAATCTACAGGAGAAGTTCATTGGTATGACATTCAGCTCCGAGGCCAAGGATGAATTCCGGGTGCTCGACAAGGACGGATTGCGGGCAAAGATGCGAGTGTGCAAGACTTCAAAATAGATAACCATGTTCCGGAGGCTAAAGTGGTGCACGCAGCAGTAGCACCAAGTACTAGAGGCTGCAGTAGCGCACAGAACACTAAAACACGGTCCGGAGACTGCAGTAATGCATACAGCAGTAGCACTAAGTATTGGAGACTGCAGTAGCGCACATAACACTAACATCACAGGCCTGAGACTGCAGTAGCACACGCAGCAGTAGCACCAAGTGCTGGGGGCTGCAGTAGCTCACACAACAGTATCACCTTTACATTGGACACTACACATAGCGTTCACCTAGACAACACCATCGCAAGGGCAACGCAGTTTGAGGGGACGACCCCTCACGTACGCCCGCCCTGCGCCCGCTCGGTGCTAACACATACTGGGAAGGTGACAGTGACGGTTAACTTTATGTCATCAACCAAGTGACCAGTACCTATGTTGAGAAAGTAAGGGTAATATTCACCTTTTCCAACAAAAATGGAGTTGTTACTTGAAATTGGCAGAAGAGACCAAAATATATTATAAATGCATTACATTTTGGATATAAACATTCACACTGGAAGATATTTCAGGTTAAAATTTATAAGCGACTCACGCTGCTTATTTGTCTGGAACTCTCAGGACTCGGTAACGAATTTCGGCTGCCATCGAATTTGGGGCTTCTCTCACAATTTTGACAAAACTGCATGAAAAATACGTCTTCTACTCTGTCGATTGTGATCATGTGCCCTTCTATCCTTAAGAATCCACAAACATTGCATTAAAAGGTATCCAAATTAGCAGCTCACCTATGCCTCCAACGGTGGCATAGTTAGTGACTGCGACCCTCAGTTTTTGCAAATTGGTTTATCTTTTTGTAATATAAGAAGCTTTGTTCTGTTTGTCACTGGCTGTATTTAACACTATGCTTTAGCTTAAGAAAAATCACAATTGTCCCAAAAGAATCAGAAAACATTGCAAAACTGGCAAATAAATCATAAGTTCACTTATGCACCCAACGGTGACTCATTTAGCAGGCGCAGATCCAGGATTTCAGTCAGAGGGGAAGCGCCAAATACAAAAAGTTTGGCCCTCAGGGAACACTCATAAGAGCTGCGAACAATGGCGCAACCCGGCTTCGGGGGGGGGGCTAGCACCCATCCGCAACTGTTAAGTGTCGGCGATTTGTTTCATTGACCAGCCAGGGACGTTATTCATTTATGGCACGCACTTACTTCATTTATGGCCCTATGACTTGCTAACAAATCAACACTCGAGGAACAATCTGGTGCAGAGGCAGGAATCCTGTCTTCTGTGCCGGTGACCCGGGGTCAAATCCCTGGGCGGTCCGCTGAAACAGTCGACTGTCCCCTATATCATAACCCTCGAAACAGGGTAAGAGTTCCAGCACCATGATCTCAAAGAGGATATGGTGCTTGGTCCACAAACCAACCAACCACAAATCAACACTCAAATCAGAGATGATGATGAGTCAAACTGTGCGTCACCTATATGTAAGTACATAATTTTTGATGTCCCAAAATTTAACGTTTTAAATATAAAAAAGAGTAACGATCGATTTCATGCCATACATGGGTCACATAAGAATACTGATATATGAATCCAAAAGACAAATGTTGAATATTTTCCTTAAACCCTCATCCAGGTAGGGCATAATACCTACCCAAGTGACCGGGGAGGGGGTGATGGTGCGACCCCTTGGCGTTTCACCCCTAATTGAGGGTGGTGGTGCTTCGATTAAAAACGACCGTGCTGCTTGTGACGAGAGGAAGCCGCTGATGTCAGAATTTAGGGTCCTGGGTCATTAGGTGACCTCTGAGGCAGGGATGTGCTCGACTCATGAGTCGTGAGTCAAATTTGACTAAACTCTGTCTCTGACTTAGGTGAGTTGAGTCAGAGTTGAGTCAGTCAAACAAATGCTGAGTGGAGTCAGAGTCGTGTCACATCTATTTTCGCTTTAGTCAGAGTTGAATCACCTGAATCAAAATTGAGGCGACTCATTATCGTGGGCCGCAGAGTGATTGGAAGCCGCAGAAATGTCGAGATTTGACAGATTTAACACTCTACCTATGACATAACATGAAAATAATAGACTTACAAATATTTCCGACCGCACCCCCAAACCCCCCCAACCCCGGCTATAATTATCGGTGTTGCTTAGTCAAAAATGAGTGGACTCAATTTTGAGTTGACTCAACTTTGAGTCGACTCATTTTTCCTTGCGTCAGAGTTGAGTCAGGGATAAAGTAAAAGTCGGAATGAGTCGAGTCAGAGTCGAGTCGAGTACAAACTTGTTTAGGCACTCGAGTCAGAGTCTGTCAGAAATCAGTCAAAGTCGAGTCAGTTGATAAAAAATATGAGTTGAGCACATTCCTGCTCTGAGGTCATGCAAATAACCCAAATGTTATTAAAATCGTAAATACGTAGTAATTGAATTGAATCGAGCTAGAATCGTGAATGAGTATATGAATAAACGAAGGTGGATGCCAGATTTGAAATCAGCGTCGCAAAACCACCCAGACACTATCAAAATAAAAAGTCATCTTAGGTCATCCGAAGTCAGTGACCTTGATTGACCTGTGAAAGTGCATGACCCCAGTGGAGCATATTTTAACGCTAAATGGATGCCAAAATTAAAATCAGCGTCACTAAATGCCCTAGAAAATCTCAGGATCATTGGAGGTTGTTGACCTCGGCTGACCTCTGAAAAAGTCACCTGAAGTCACGATCTAGTTGGAAACCATACAATGTCACGTTGCAACACCTGTGTTGCAGCCCCTGAACAACAAACACTCGGAAACTGCAAAAGTTACAAGCAAGATGGCATTACATCTATAGGACTATGGGACGCCAGTTGCGCTTGACATGACCTCGAGAAACAGGTCAAAGGTCACGGCACGGGTGAAGTTTCCTTTTAAAATGGTGGAGCAACTGCCCCACCAACTTTGTGTTCTGCCCCACCAACTTTTGTCAGATTTGAAGGTTTCCGGCGTTGAAATGGCCATATTTCGCCCCAATTATGCCAAACAGCCAGGCAATATGGCAATTTGCCCCACCAACTTTGTCTGAAAAGCTCCACCCATGGGTCACAGATCATGGGCGTAGAGTTGCACAAATTCAGAGTACGTGTCAAATTGTTCAAAAGTAGGGTACTGAAAGCTTCATCCCAATCGGTTGATAACCACGCGAGTTATTCCTGAAAAACCGTGGGTTGGCATTTACCCCTTACCCGTACGAGGGTTAAGACATGTGTGACCATAGATATATGTAGTTAGACCACAAATACGGTATTTAAATTTAAACCATCTCAGTCCTAAAGCGTATGCAACAGGGGATTTACCCACATCAATAGCGAGACAAACAAACGAGCTGGAAACGTACAGAGAGGCAAGCCTCCCCGTTCGGAATCGTACAGAGAGGCAAGCCTCCCCGTTCGAAGTCCCAAACACCTGCGTGGTCTCGCTCTTGAGAACGAAGACAATGCGTTGAGCCTCGAAGCTTAATAACGTAATGCAGACGAAATATCCCCCATTTAACTACCCCTGTTCTCTGCAGATCTCCCGACAAGCTGCAGGAGAATGTGTCGCGCTCAATCCCTCTTGTCTCACATGCCGAACAATACGGCGCGAGCTAGCAGCGCAAATCAGCCGTCAGCGACTAAGCCCTGGCACGCGGCACAGCATCAAAGCGCTGCCTCCGATCGCGTTCTCTCCAGGCGCTGCTCTCTGCGTATCGAGCCTCTGCTAATCACGGCCAAGGTCGGGGAAGCGGGACGAACCGGACGTCACGTACGTCTGATAGCCTGCCCACACAGCAATCCTGTGCGTCTTCCACTGACCGATAGCCAGCTAACACGCAGGAATGCCTCCTGTATGCCCCCGTGTCGCTCCCGTCTGATAGCCCGCTAACACGCAGGAATGTCTCTGTGTACCTTCGCTGACTGGATCTCAGATGGCCCTATTATACTCACGGTCAAGTAGCCTTGCAGCCGCCAGCGCTATAGGACGAGCGTAAGTGACACCAGCGCTGGACGTGCAGTCCAGCCGCCAGCGTTGTTCGGAATTTGTGGGCGACACAAACAAAGAGGTAACACCGGGAGCGGCCACGTTAAGACAATATAAGGAACGATGAAGATAGGTTGAGCGTAATGACTGCTGAGGCATGTGATATTTTCACCGGCTGTGCCATTGTTTGTAGGCCGTGACGCTGAAAGTGCAGCTCTCAACATTAGCTTCCAACATTGGCAAGGCTGCGGTTAAGAAATGACTTTATGCCACTATTATGTATCTTCCCTTTTTTAGTTTCTAAAACTCATCTAATTTCACTTTTGTGTACTATTGGTTCCAAAATAAGCGTCCCGCTGGGTTGGATGGCACAGCAGTTAAAGGGAAAAAACCGCCTTTGGAAAAGTGTGTGGACTGATGTAGATGAGTGCCCAGATGAGTGGCTCTCATCTCCATCATTTCTCATAATTTTCCCAATGCGTCATACTCACTTAAACTGCTGTGCCAGTCAACCCAGCGGGACGCTTATTTTGGAACCAATAGTACATGAAGGACTGCTTCAAGGGACCATGTGGTGCCTACCTAGGTAGATACCACATATTTATTTATTTATTTATTACACTTCATCAGGTTCATCCACACGATTGAGGTTATTAGTGAACCATTGTCATATACAAAGTTAATATCGTACGTATGATGTCAGTCATATGTTGATACAGCCTAACTATCTGACATTCGCTTCACATGCTTGCGAGCATGTGACTTAAAACTATACACAGTCATCTCACTCATTCCGTTGCGCATCGCTACAGAGTTGTACAGTTTCGAGGCGCGATATGTAAAGCAGCGCTTACCATGGTTGTTCTTTGGCCGCGTAATTGATAAGTGAGAAGACTGGCGAGTTGAACGGGCTACAGCTTCATGGTTGTACGAGAGTTGACATCGCAGTGACGGAGGTCTACGGGTAGTCCAAATTTGGTGAATCAGATTCAGATCGAAATATGCTACGAGCTGCGGTTCATTAAGCCAATTCAGTTGCCGAAGCACATCGGATATACGGTCGTATTTACGTCTTCCGGAAATAACACGCGCAGCGAAATTAATAACCTTTTGAATTTCTGACAGAACACCATGACAAGCACTCCCGAACACTTGTATACAATAACGGACATGTGACATGACGAGCGATTTTATGATCTTTGGAAGCAGACTCAACAGTAGAACATTTCTTACATGAAATAAGCCGATCAAAGTACCAAAGCAACGACTAGTTACATGTTTAACATTAAATTTCCACGATAGCTCAGAATCCATTATGACGCCAAGATTCTTACCATTTTCTTCATTTTCAAGACGTTCACCCATAAAGCGCACTTCGGGCAAGTGAGAGATCAGTTTCAGTTGGCGTCTGTCTCCACACAGTATCAACTCTGTTTTACTGGCGTTGACCTTCATGCCATGTTGCATGAACCAAGTGGCAAGTGTTTCTAATACCTCTTCGAGCGAGCTTTTCATCTCTTCTATGCGTTTTCTGGGACCTGTCAATGCTATCTGCGTATCATCAGCGTAGCGGACAAATGTTACATTAAATCCGTTTATCTTTGACGGAATTTAATATGAGATGTCGTTTGTTAAAAGGTTAAACAATAAACTTCCCTTATGTTCCCTATGTTCCCTTAAATAAGTCCCTCATTTAAGCTAGGGACAATGTGGTGCCTACTTAGGTAGGTACCACATGTTCCCTTAAATAAGTCCCTAATTTACACAAAAGTGGAATTAGATGAGTCTTAGAAACTAAAATAGGGAAAATACATGATAGACCGACTGTGCATACCTAACAGCTGACTCAGTCATAGTCAGCGTCGGCCGCTGTCTTCGCGGGACCCAGCGACAGCGACACAGTCTTCGCGGGACCCAGCTCGACATCTTGACAGCCGGCCGGTATTACAATACCGCCGGGCCTGCAGTGCAGCGGCAGCAGCTGGTTAGCTGCACGCTGGTCAGCGGCCGGTATTACAATACGCCGGGCTGCAGTGCGCGGCAAGCAGCTGGCAGCTGACCGCTGGTCGCCGGCCGGTATTACAACTACCGCGGGCTGCAGTGCAGCGGCAGCAGCTGGTTAGCTTGCACCGCTGGTCAAGCTGGCCAGTATTAGCATATACCGCCGGGCTGCAGTGCAGGGCGGCAGCAGCTGGTTAGGCTGCAACCGCTGGTCAGCCGGCCGGTATTACAATACCGCCGGGCCTGCAGTGCAGCGCAGCAGCTGGCCAAGCTGCACGCTGGGTAGCTGGTCGGTATTACATACCGGCCGGGCTGCAGTGCCAGCGGCAGCCAGCTGATTAGCTGCCCGCTGGTCAGCCGGCCGGTATAACAATACACCGGGACTGCAGTGCAGCGGCAAGCAGCTGGTTAGCTGCACGCTTGGTCAGCCGGCCGGTATTACAATACCGCCGGCCTGCAGTGCAGCGGCAGCAGCTGGCCAGCCTGCACCGCTGGTCAAGCCGGCCGGTATTACAATACCGCCGGGCCTGCAAGTGCAGCGGCAGCAGCTGGTTAGCTGCACCGCTGGTCAAGCTGGCCAGTATTACAATCCGCCGGGCTGCAGTGCGCGGCAGCAGCTGGTTAGCTGCAACCGCTGGACAGCCGGCCGCGTATTACAATAACGCCGGTGCCTGCGTGCCGCGGTCAGCCGCTGGTTAGCTGCACCGCTGGGTCACGCTGCAGTATTACACATACCGCCGGACCTGCAGTGCAGCGGCAGCAAGCTGCGTTAGCTGCACCGCTGGTCGCTGGCCGGTCATTACAATACCGCCGGGCCCCTGCCAGTGCAGCGGCAGAGTGGTTAGCTGCACCGCTGGTCAGCCGGCCGGTAATTACAATAATACCGCCGGGCCTGCTAGTGCCCGCGGCAGCAGCCTGGCCAAGCTGCACCGTGGTCAAGCCGGGCGGTAATTACAAACCGCGGGCTCTGCAGTGCAGCGGCAGGCAGCTGGTTAGCTGCACCGCTGGTCAGCTTGGCCAGTATTTCCAATACCGCCGGGCTGCAGTTTGAAGCGCAAGCACTGGTTAGCTGCACCGCTGGTCAGCCGGCCGGTATTACAATATCCGCCGGTCCTGCAGTGCAGCGGCAACAGCTGGTTAGCTGCACCGTGGTCAGCCGGCCGGTATTACAATACCGCCGGGCCTGCAGTGCAGCGGCAGCAGCTGGTTAGCTGCACGTGCACCGGTGTCGTGTCATCCGAGGAGTCGCACCGCCTGGTCAGACCGGCGGCAGGTCACATGACCCGCCTGGGCCCAATTTTACCACGTGCCGTGATCGCACCCAATCTTACCGATGCCGTAGTTCGGCATATCGGTGCGCCGGCCTGCAAAACCTTTGTAATCCGGAATCGAACCGGGGGAATGTCGATCTTTAGTCTAGCGTTCTTCCGACTGGGCTATTTCGACAATGAGCTTTGACAAACCAAACGCCGTGGCTCACCAAAAGCGCGGCATTATGAACACCCATTCACGGTATGACGTACTTACGCACTCTCGTGATCTGGTAAGTTTGGGCCCTGACCAGACCGGCGGGGCATGCCCACGTGCCAGACCGTTGGCGGCACGCCACGTGACGCCGCCGTATCGTACGGCACCGCCTGACCAGCACCGGGCGGCACGCCACGTGGACAGACCGGCGGCACGCCACGGTGACCAGACCGCGGCACGGCCACGTGACCCGCCGTATCGTCCAGCGACACCGCCTGACTAGACGGCGGCACGCCATGTGGGGGGGGGGGGGGGCGTGACCAGACGGCGGCACGCCACGTGACCCCGCCGTAATCGTCACGGCACCGGCCTGACCAGACCGGCGGCACGCCACGGTGACCAGACCGGCGCAACGCCACGTGACCCGCGTATGTCACGGCACCGCTGACCAGACCGGCGGCACGGCCACGTGACCAGACCGGCGGCACCCACGTGACCAGACCGGCGGCACGCCACGTGACGCCGCGTATCGTCACGACCCGCCTGGACTAGACCGGCGGACGCCAAGTGACCGAGACCGGCGGCACGCCACGTGACCCGCCGATCGTCACGGCACCGCCTGACCAGAACCGGCGGCACCACGTGCACCAGACCGGCGGACGCCACGTGACCGCGTATCGTCACGGCACCGCCTGCTAGACCCGGCCGGACGCCAACGTGACCAGCCGGCGGCACGCCACGGTGAACCAGCCAGCGGCACGCCACGTGACAGACCGGCGGCAACGCCCACGTGACCGCCGTATCGTCACGGCATCGCCTACCAGACCGGCGGCACGCCACGTGACCAGACCGGCGTTACTCGCTGCCGGCCGCCAGCCTTGACAGCTCGACGGCTGCGGCCCGTCGGAGGTCGACTTTTTAGAGACACCCACCCTCCACTGCCCGGCGCCTGTCCAGTGCGCCTGACTGACTGACTGACTGACTGACTGACCTGACTGACTGGGGATGGGCAGACCGGATGGAAAGCAGCCAGCAGAGCTGCCCCAGCACTTACACAGCGATGGTTGTGATGTGAGGTCAGCCCCGGTATCACGGCCCACGGGACTGCATCAGCGGCGTATGGGACCGAATACCTGTATCAACGAGGATTGGAAACATGCTTCGCTTGAGAGCGTGGAAATGACGGGCTGTCGGGATCCAGCCGCGCACCTAGGTCGTCTTCAGCTCCGTGCTGCAAGTGAAAGGAATGGTACTTGTAGATTCATCGTTGTATGCAAGATATGGATCCGTCCTTACAGGCTGTAAATAATGGACGACAGTCAACATTTGAATTTCCCCCATTATATGCGAGTGTGTCTTAGTCGGTTGAATGCTAGCATGTATTCATGATAATGCAATATTCGTGCATCTTGATCCATTGTAAATCCAAATTAAGTTAGTATATTTATTATTCCCGTGAGTTTGTGCAAGTCAAATACATTTGAATTGTGAATCAAAGTCGTGAAGTCAGTTGAACATGAGTCAAAAATGAGTCAACTCAAGACAATTTTACATGAGTCGGAGTTCCTGAGTCAGTGGTAAAACAAATGAGTCAAAGTTGAAACGACTAAACAAATGTCTCCCCACTTTAGTCAGTGTTAAGTCCGGGGTAATATTACATGAGTCAAAGTTAAGTCAACTAAGAAAAATGAGTAAGAAATTCAAAGAAAATAGTTCATCTTTAACATAGGGTTTTGAACTGGGATGTTGATAAAAATATATGCATTTTGTATTGGCTGAAAATACTCCAGCCGAATATATTTGACATTTTGTCGAAGGAAGGACGGGAAGAGCATAGAATGTGGGCTGACAAAGGAATGCTCATACCTGGGCAGAGGCTATACAATCAGCCAATCAGCTTGCACCTTTCGATTACCTTTGAATCTGATTGGCTGGAGCGCGACTACACTGAAAACAAAAATGTTTGAGACGCACGAGACGCCGGGAGCTACTTTTACGTTAGTAAAGTTGAATGTTTAGAGCATCGGTAAACGAGATTATGGGCGCTCCCTTAAGGCGTCTGCATATTCTCCGCATGGGCTCTCAATAATGAGAAGCGAGACGCTCCTCAGAGACGGTTGGATGAGAATGCCCACACGTTTCTTATGATTAGTTTGCCATTAATCATATGAGTAGTTTGGGTCGTCTACCATTCGAAATAAATAGACCGTAAATAGGAACTAAACACTGCGCTCTCGTACACGGAGCGAGCATGTTACCACTGAGCCACCGATCGCCGAGGATGCGACATTGCGACAACCGTATTGACATGTGATTGTTGTAGAACAGACTTATCCATCTGCACATGAGAACTCGGTTATTCAATTGAAAAATATAGATCATGTCGAGCCGCCCTTCCTCAGGTTAAGAGTATGAATAATTTTGAGTTGCGAAAGGCTTATCAATGCTGCGTTGCGAGCCTCTCCTCATCAAACAAAAAGCTTGTTTCTCCGCGTGTAATCTTAGGACCCGCAAATCCTTCAAAGGGGGAGGATAAGGCAGTAACAGTCCTTCAAACGAGTGGTTGGAGTCAAACTTTTAAAACCGTTTTGTCAGTATATACTTTCGAATCTAATTGGCTGAGCGCTTGGTTTATTTGCGTGTCGTAAGGACCAGCTAACTAAAGAGTATGTACAGGGTGTCCCAGAAGTTATTACCGCATATGAAACGCAAGAATCTCATTGGATAAAGGGGTGACACACTTTTAACTTATTTAACGTGAAAGATAAATCGATAAAATTAGTGTTGATATATGTTTAATCGCGTACCTGCGATATATTCATGCTGAGCAGAAAGCAGAAAACCAAAGTATTACAATTTTATAACCAGGCAGTTTTAATCGCACAAACCCAGCGGAACTACCGCGCTTTTTCGATTCCCAAAAATACCACAACTCCCAAAAACAGATCATGGATAACTCAAAATTGTATTACAAGCGACTCAGTTTCAAAACAAACGAGCAAAGTACTTTATTACTGCTCAGAAGATCACGGAAATCAAAGAAAGCGTACACAAAGACCCTGCCGTCTCCATTAGGCGTGTAACCCACAGTGAACCACAAACGGTACCAGGAGGTCATGAAGCAGTTCTGGGACACACTGTAGCAAATATGCGCCGACATCATCAACCTGCAGTGGTAAGAGAAGGACGGTGCACTTCCTCACAACGCTTAAACAACGCTAAAGTGGCTCGACGCGCTTTTTGGGGGCCAGTTGATCTCCCAAGGGTTGCCAACTGCCATGTACCTGCTGACGCCCCGATAAATCGCGAACCTGACAGTCCCATTTTTATTCTTGGGAAACACATTAAAAGGACNTTCATTACGGCGTGGTTATCAACTTGTTTTTGAATATTTTTTATCAGTTCAGTATAAAAATCACGGGAAAAAATAAGAATAACTTAATTATTTTACAATTAGGTCTTGCGGTGATAAACAATGATACCATCAGAATGAGTAAATTAAAATATTTTGATGATACTGACCGATATGTTGAACCCATATAGAAAATATGCATAAAATGCGGTTTTAAAACATGTCAACATGTAAGTCGGTACAGTTGTTTATAGTCGTGTTCACTGTAATGTCATTAGAGAGCGTAACCAACTCAGCGACGGCAACACCAGTCGCTGATTTGGTTGTTTACATTGCTCGATTAGTCAGTTGGCGGTGCACAACTGCTCACAAAGCTGACTGCGCCCCCGTGTCATAGTCGGTCTTGAAAAATGTTGGTAAACTGTCGACTGGGCAATAATAATTCCGTCTCACGTGACCAAATTCGATAAGTACCTCTGTCGCGCAGATCTCTTGCAAGATCGATTGTTGGGCTATTAGGCTTTATTGGTGATCATCAGGGTGTTTCATAAATAATCGGCAACCCGCTTGTTCTTCGGCTCATATCTGCCACAGTTTTACCCGAAAAGAAACACCACATATACCATTTCAAAGAGCGAACAATTTACGTTAAGATCACTATAACCATACATCGATAGATATTCATATGTGGCTACACGATGTCGGAAAGAAAAGTTTGTCCACGAATGACTCTAGTGAAGACGATTTCGGTTATTTAAAAAGCATTAACGGATTTCCATAACAAACGACGTCAATACAGATCACTCGGATTAGTATGGAATGGCTCACTGTCCAGTTTACTGTCACGCGCAGTATTGCGTTGCCATCTTCATCTGCATTGTTGCCCCTCACATTGTTGCCCTTTACACCATGTCACAAGGCTCGAAACGTCAGAGAATTTCTGAAAGAATCATGTCCCGGCCACATCGAGCCGCAAGCCTGGCCGGCTAAAAGTCCGGACTTGAATTCTCTTTATTTTTTTCGTCTGGGGAGAGTTGGGCGAATTGTTCTTAATGGAGAAAAGGTTCACGACGTCGAAGAGCTGAAGGACCGGCTCAGGACCTGCAGGACACAGTTTTTCCAGAGCTGTTAGCGAGTGCCGTCAGTCAGTGCCTTCCCGAAGGCGTCTCCTAGCGTGCGTCCATAGTGGGGTGGAGCTCATTTTGAGCGCAATACTGTGAGTGTCGTGATAATTTTTCCACGTTGAATTTTGATGTGTTGCTATGTTTTTAATTATCTTCCACAAATGATGTGCCTAGCTGAGTCTCCGGAGTTTTTGATGTTGGCATTTGCAGAAATACTTAGTGTAATACGACTGCCCAGTTCGCTTATTTTCGTTTCACCCTGGTTTTGGCGACAACATATTTATTTTGACGTCGTGTAGCCAAAATCAAATAATATCGAGATATTTTTATAATGGTCTGAAAGAAAGATTGTCAGCTCTTTCGAAATGGTAATGCTTGGTTTCTTCTTTGCAGTCAAAAATGTGGCAGATATGAACCGAGGAACTTAGGGGTGCCATTTTTTATGAAACACCCTGTATGCTGCGACGCGACGCGAACAGCAGAACGTCGGTGACGGTGGCGTTGTCGTTTTTTGCGTGTTCCTTATCATGGACCTACTATGCATTTTTTTCAGCTGCAAAATCAACGTGGGTCACAGTTTCAACCTCTAGGGCAGGTTCAGTGAACCCATCTCAAAGCAGTTCAAAGTGGCATAAGTGCCAGACTAAGCAACCGATTGCCGAGGCGTCAAACTGACACCATTGTGTCTATCCCGTCGAAACTTATTCAATATGACCTACCTTGGTCACCAAGTGACCTTAGCCATCTGTCCTAACCAGACCATGTACTTTGCATATTCCCACCACAAATACTTAAAGTTGTGCAGCCAAGTCCTACTTTAGTACTCATTGCGTTTCATTCGTGGGCAAAGGCATCTATTGTCCTGTTTTTGAAGGTTAGGAAGTTACAGAGGGTTGAGAAGATGATTCTCGATATTCGCGTAAATTGGTTTAATGCTCCATTTTATTTCCAAGTAAAATACGTCATATTATATACAAGACAATATATTGACATGCCATTGACATGTTAAATACATGACAAAAAAACGCGTTAAGACTGATTTCAAAGCACATACCTGCAAACAAACACACCAACTATGGACGTAGCCAAGGGGGAGGGGGCACGGGGGCCCCGCCCCCTAAGCAAAACAAATTTACACTAGACAGAATGGGATTCTCTGACGACCCGACCCCACCTCCCCCCGTCAACACCATATGGCTGAGTAGCGAAATATTACTCCACCACCGAATTTGCTCAGGGAGGGGCGGCCATCCCTCCCTGAGCAAAATCCTGGCTAGGTTCGTGCCTGACACATCACATCAAGCAGCAACCGATGCCGGACCTAATTTCAACGACCTGCTATATTTGTCATGATGTAAACAAAACATGACTATCAGCAACAACAAAGCACATAAAGATAGTTGAAAGTTTGCCAACCTGCCATTGCTATCGAAAGAACTTTTGGCTGCTAGTTGTAAACGCCAGAATTGGGACTCACTCAGTAACTATTATAACATTGAAATTATAATGTCCTGCGCCATTAGCAGACTTGTGAATGATTCTGATTGAATAATTATTTTTGATTGAATCATTCATATTTTGCGTGAATCATTCATGAATCGATTCACCTCATGAATGATTCAATGAATCATTGATTGAATTATTCACACAAAAAATAGGATTATTGAATTATTCATAGCACATTGAATCACTCTTTTTGGAAGGACAGCAGAAAGTATAAAAGTGATAGTCCACCCTCATAATGGGAAATGGAACTGAGTCAACACTCAACACATGTCAAGATCACTTTCAGCACCTTCATTTGGTGATTGGTTTGTTAACACCCTTATTCCGAATATATGCACTGTAATTTACACTTACGCATTGCTGATTATTGTGATTTAATCATTAATTAATAATTCATTAAATGAATAATTCATGATGGATTCATGTAAGCCTGAGAATCACTGTGAATCATTGACCAGTAATAATGTTGAGTGATTGAATCATGATGAAAATGAATCATTCATGTTTGCCGGTGAATCACGATTGAATTATCCATGACAATTTGAATCATTCACAAGTTTGGCCATGAGACTTGGCAATTGCCTGATTTTGCGCTATAATTGCGCTGAGGTTACGTAGGCGCTTTGAATTGGCCTAGTCTCTGAGAGCTCGCAAGAGAGGCAAGAGAGGCCTAGTCTGCCTCACAAGAACAAATTCTGTCTAGTGTAGTGCATCCCCGTAAGGTCTGCCCCCTAGTCGCCTTGCCAATGTGGCAGGCTGGCAGTGAATTTTTCCGCTAATGCGGAATTTCCCAAGAATCTGAGGAAAAAATCTCAATGGGCCCGTACAGGTTCAGAATGCGGAAATTTGCGGCCGGGTCGGGCCGGTTCGCTCATATTCCGATTTTGATCCTTCTCCACGGAAGTGGCCGTCTTGCCGCAGCTGCTTATGTATGTGGAGTGGAAGGTGAGAGGGACAGGGAGAACGCAACCAACCAGTGGCAGATCAGCGGCAACGCGCAACCAACCAGTGGCAACCATTCAGTCGAACGCATCCAGCCGCATCTGTGTGATCCTCAATGACGACGTGTTTATTAGAAGGCCCGGCAGAGCTGTAATTGACACATGTGTTTTATATTTGGTTTCAGAGCGAGGCATCTGCTTGCCCACCATTTCCTTGTGGATCCTATTTATTTACATAGAGGCTTCGCTGAGGCTAAAAGATGAGAAGCATCTCTTCTTTCACGCCGACTTCAGTCGGCCTTTCGCAGCACACTGGTGAGTACTTAAGGAGCATTGAGATGTTTTCAGTGTATCGTTCTCTGCCCTCCGCTTGGAGTCACAGCCCTTCCTTGATTGCTGATTCTGATCTATCGTCAGAGTTCAGTGATTGACAGCCTCTAAGAAAGCTGCTGTTGTACTACGCTGTCGCAGCTTAAATGACATTGACACTTCGTCAAATGCAATACCAACGAGTATTTGTATTTGTATTTGTATACACTTCATCAGGTTCATCCACACGATTGAGGTTATTAGTGAACCATTGTCATACAAAGTTAATATCGCATGTCTGATGTCAGTCATATGCTGATACAGCTGACTATATTTAAATTCGCTTCACAATCTTGCGACATGGACTTAAAACTATCACTGACATCTCACTCAATCGTTGCGCATCGTACAGAGTTGCTACAGCATCGAGGCGCGGAATGTAAAGCAGCGCTTACCATGGTTGTTCTTTGGGCCGTGGCAATTGCATAAGTGAGAAGATTGGCTATTGTACGGGCTACAGTCTATCATGCGTTGTACGAGAGCTTGACATCGCAGTGACAGCAGGTCTGCAATAGTCAAAATTTTGGTGGATCAGATTCAGATCGAAGTATGCTACTGCTGTGCTACATTAAGCCAATTCAGTTGCTGAAGCATCGGATATATGGTCGTATTACGTCTTCCGGAAATAACACGCGCAGCGAAAATTGATAACCTTTTGAATTTCTGACAAGAACACCATGACAAGCACTCCCAAAACACTTGTATACAATAAACGGACATGTGACATTGACGAGCGAGTCTATGATTCTTGGAAGCAGACTTAAACGGTAGCAGCATTTCTTACATTAAATAATCGATCAAAATACCAAAGCAACGACTAGTTACATGTTTAACATGAAATTTCCACGATAGCTCAGAATCCATTATGACGCTAAGATTCTTAACCTTTTCTACATAATCAAAACGTTCACCCATAAAGCGCACTTCGGGCAATTGAGAGATCAGCTTCAGTTGGCATCTGTCTCCACACAGTATCAGCTCTGTTTTACTGGCGTTTACCTTCATACCATGTTGCATAACCAAATGGCTAGCGTATCTAATTACTTTCTTCGAGCGAGCTTTTTCATCTTCTTCTATGCGTTTTCATGGGACTGTTAATGCTATCTGCGTTATCATCAAACGTAGCGGACAAAATGCTTACCTTAAATCCGTTTATCTTTGATGGAATGTTAGATGAGATGTCGTTGGTTTAAAAGGTTAAACAATAACTACCTTAATATTCGTTCCCTTGAAAAGTGCCTATTTTGTATGGGAAGTGGCTCGAAAGGTCATCACCTACTCTAACTCTCTGAGTGTGACCCTCTAAATAGCTACGGAACCATCCCGGGGCGATTTGAAGCAGTTCTAGTTTAGTAAGTTAAGTCTCGTGATTAATAACATCAAAGCAGCGACTTAGATCTATAAGAGTTAAAAGCGAAACCTCAGAATTATCCATTCCCTTAAGAATGTCCTCTGCCAACGTAATGGCTTGTCGCTGTCGAATGACCGCGCATAAATCATGCTGATTCCGTTGCTAAAGAGAGACTGGCTCTCAAGCGTTACTCTTACCAGTTAAATGTGAACGACTTTTTCTACAATTTTGCGATATGCCTGGTACAGTGAGTTTACTGCGTCTAAAATTGGCCGGAAGTGATGGATCGTCGCGTTTATGAATTGGGAATTACTACTGATCGCTCCTACTCTGGATGTACTGTTTTCTTTAACTGATGGCTTGTATTTGGAAAACTATCTGTAAGCACGTGCGACCAATAAGTTGAAAAACCAGTTTACAATTTTATCGGTATTGTCCCCTCAAGTACCTGAGCTCTTATTAGAAGTGGAAAATACTACTTGCGCAGCTGCCTCCAAACGTAATAGGCATGATTTTTAACGCACCGGCGTTAACACGCGGCAGGCGAACGGGCAGCGGTGCGCGTCCCGATGTACGGTATAGAGATGCCACTTGTTCTCTGGTTTGGGCCCCACTGATACAAAGTACTGATTGAGCTGGTCAGCGCTGATATTTTTAGGAGACTTGGGAGGACCACGTTTTGGGGCAATGGTAGGTTTTAGCTCGCGAAATAGGTTTGAGGGAGATGTCTCGATGACCCGCTGCGAAATTTGGTCGCGCGTATCTTTCCTGATTGCCCTTCTGACTATTGGATTAAGCCTATGATAATTGTCCCAGTCCAAGTTATCTTTTGCTGTGCGGCGTTCACCCATTAGCTCTAAGGTTTCATCGGAAACAGGAGGCGGGTTGGGGTTGTATACACGGTAACGGCGGATCGGAACATGTCTATCCAGAAGCCGGTTGATTTCTATCGAAAAACAATTCCATTGGTTTTCACAGGATTCGTTTCGGGATACAATTTCATTCCATCTTACCATCAGCCAACATCAGCCAAGAAAGAGTCGGGAGTCAAATCTACGGCAGTTTTCGACCGGTACGATACGTTCGAGTAGCGTTTGGCGAACGCCGGGATCGGACGTTGTTTACGGTTACACGATGCGTGATGATTGCATAGTCACATCTCTCGACTTTACATTTTGGACATATTGTTGTNCTTAGTAAGTAAAGTCGCGTGAGCAGCGACTTAGATCTATAACAGTTAAAAGCGAAACCTAATAATTATTCATTTGCTTAACCCTATTCCCTGCGGGCGGCCAGAATTACGTTAACCTGCGGGGGGGCAGATTCGGCCCCCAGAGATCTCGAGAACCGCTCGGCCGATTTCGATGGGACAGACACCATCCGATTCGTCGTGACGGAATCTTTCTTTAAGTACCCGGAAATTGACTTTTTGTTCAAAAATGGGGGGCCAGGGGGCAAAAAATACGAAATTTTTTGGTGTTTTTTGAAAGGTCATTGTGGCCATGTGATTCTACCGATTTTCGTGTTAAAAACGTTTTTGAGTTTCCAATGTCCTGTTCTTCAATGTGTGAAAGGGACAAATACAAAAATGAAAAATCATAGGCGTACTCAGGGATACAAAATGGGGGAATTTTTGGATACAAAATATATGCTTTTCCTTAGTGTTTGGGACGTGGGAACGTCACACGTGGGATTTGTTGCTGTAATTTGTTAAATGTAACCAATTGTGCATAGGCGGTTCCAGGTAAAACAACGTGGGAGGGGGGGGGGGCACCATGCTGCGGAACACCTTTTATCATCTTGCTTATTTGATGTTGGGCCTAAATTGAGGAGAATATCGCCTCCCATTTATTGTACCTGAGTGCGGCCTCTGCCCCAAAATATGATATATCCAATATGCTTATGATGTATAAAGTCATGACTTAGTTTCTGATGCTTGTATTCCACCGCAAACTTACGAAGGAAGTATGAGCCGCACACCCGCATTCGTAACGACCTCCCAAAAACATGACCCTGGAGCCGCCTCTGGTGGACCGATTTTTTTCAAAATTTTCACAGAACATGCGTCATTCATATTTAGGAAACGTCCGAAAGTTACAAGACGATAGACGTAACGGTTTAGAAGCAGCGGGCGAAAAACTACCGGGGGGGGGGCAGAATTTGCCCCCGCTGGGAATAGGGTTAATAATGTCATAAACAGAATGTCTGTCGTCGTTGAATGTCCGCGCATAAATCCATGTGGATCCGTGCTAAAGAGAGATTAGCTCTCAAGGTATTCTACCAGTTGAATGTTCACGATCTTTTCTACAATTTTGCATACGCCGGGTACAGTGGTTACTGGCCTAAAATTGGCCGGAAGTGATGGATCGTCGCGTTTATGAATAGGAATTACTACCGCTCGCTTCCACGCTGAGGGTACTGTTTCTTTAACTATGCTTGTATTGATAATTTGTAGCAGCGTGCGACCAATAGCATTGCAAACTAGTTTTTACCGCTTTGAGCGGTATATCCCCTTCAATGTCTGAGTAATTCTTGGTAGAAAGTGAAAATAAAACTTTGCGCAGCTGCTCCAACGTATTATGGGCATGAGTTTCAAAGCACCGGCGTTTAAACGCGGCAGGCGAACGGGCAGCGGTGCGCGTCCCGATCTACAATAGGCTGAGCTTACTTGGTCGAATGGGATGTTTGGTTAGGGTTCTCTCGGCCGCCGCTTTCCCAGAAAGCAGGGGTTGGGTGCCTGTGCACGTGCGCTCGTGCGTACCATTTTTATATGTTAGGAAACTTGCCCGATCAAGTTGAAATTCACCACACGTTTCCTTTGCGCTCGCTCGTTCATCGCTAACTACGATACATTACTGGTAGCAGTTGCTATGTCTCCTGCTAGTTTTGTGATGTTTTCGTTTGCTCTTCTCTGATGTATTCTTATATTGGTGTTTGCAATTAAGTCGTTTGTTTGCCATGTAACTAGTTTCCGTTTTGTTCTTCTCGGTTACGTTTCATTGTTTTCTATTGGTGCTAAATAACCACAGAAGTTGCAGCGCCAACTGGCCCCACTCGATCAACATCACATTTTACGGCTTGATGGAATTTGATTGAATGTATAATACCTTCATATGTGTGCCAGTGCACTATGTCATAACTGCCTACCAGATGTGGCCAAATGTGAATATTAGACGTTAACTCAACAAATATCGATACAGTTGGGCTCATATGAATGCCAGTGTATCTTGAAGTGTTATAGCAAGTGATTGTCCTTGTTATATAACCCCCATTCATGCCTTGATGCGGGGGGTCAAAACCATCCCATCCCGTTTCGCTACCAATTAACTAACAGTGATGAGAAAACTAAGGTACTGTTCGCGACGAGGTGAGTAAACAACCGAATTAGACGGGGTCGTTAGGAGTGGGCTGATGTGAAAATCATATGGTATTATAACAAAATCGTTGACGTGACTAACCCGCGAGTTACTGGGGTGGCTATTTATAGTCCCCCCCCCCTCCCGTTATTTTGCGATATGTCCTAAGCCAACAGCGGTATCGTCACTAAACATTCAGTACCTTGTTCAACATCGTTTTACGGATATCTGAATAATGTATGAGGCTATAATAGGTTAACCGAAAATGACGTCAGAGGGACGTCATGCGCGTTCTGCGTTTTTGTTAAAAATTTAGGGTTTGCGGAAAACGCTGTCAAAAGTACAGTTGTTAACATAAACTAAATTTTCATATACGAAAGTATGACAAATAATCAGATCGGCTATTAAACTGTGATCTCGGATTTTCAAAATTTACTGAAATTCAAAATTTTGAGAAATCGAAATATATTTTTTTTAAGTTTCCAAAAAAATCCGAACTACAACAAACTGGAATATATGTGATCGATAGGAGCCCAATGAATACGTGTTGTGCAGCAAGTTTGAAATCGATATCTTCAAAAATGACTGACATAAAACCTTTTAAAGATAACATTTGACCATCTCTACAGAATAACCATGCATAAAAATTGCATTTCCGTTCGGTTTTGCTTCTATTTATATGGAACGAACATTGTTCTAAGGTCCTTTTTCGCGTTCTAGCCGAAAAACGAAACCAAAAACATGTGTTATAACTCCTAATGACCGTAATCTGCGGCTTGACCTCGTGACCTCGGATGACCTTGACCTGACCAAAGGTCAAAATATCTTAGAATGGTAATTTGAAGTGTCAGATACACGAATCATACCAGTTATTAACTGATTATGCGTTTAATATCGCATTTTTGCGCAACAATTCCATCCGCCGGAGTTTGATAACACGATCAAACATTTTAACTTTTACGTTACATGTGGAGTCATCAGTGACCCTGAACAATATTAAGTTTTCTTCAAAAAAATTGACAGGGCGATTTGACAAGCCAATCAGAATCAAGCAAGGCAGGTGTCGAGACGGTATCTAAGCGCCTCAGGCGAGGTGTGGGTCAAGGTGACTCGCACTGTGGAACACTACTACCGGTAGCCACTTCTTAACTTAATATTACTGTTTCCTGGAAACTGAATTATTTTCCGTGTTTGAAAAAGGCAAACCAATAACAAAGGCTTCAGTAAATGCACGTGGCATGTGCGCATAGCTATTCTTCTAGGAGTGCAGGGTATCCTATCAGCGAGCGTGCCCATGTCCCCCGTACCGCCGCACAGGGCCGGGCGCCGCGCGCCGTCCGAAGCGCGCGACATGGGCTAGGAAAAACGCCCATATCTCAGCTAACCCCTATCTTACCTATCTAGATGCCTTTTAAATGCTTTCCTCACGCTTGTAGGCTCATTTTGTAAGGTAGCCTGAATCTGTACA
Source organism: Semibalanus balanoides (assembly GCA_014673585.1). Lineage (NCBI taxonomy): Eukaryota > Metazoa > Arthropoda > Thecostraca > Balanomorpha > Balanidae > Semibalanus > Semibalanus balanoides. The sequence continues at coordinate 142,341 of VOPJ01013489.1, forward strand.
ACCACTGGAAATTTTCGCCGGTCTACGGGAAGTTTGACGTCGTTAAAATTATTCGTCTGTTTACACTCATTAAACAAATTAATTAGATAAGAGTGATGTCAAGTTAAACTTGTAAAACAAATAACGTGACTCGCTAGCAAATCGTTTAGAGATTCCAACACTATTTATCATTTGCCAATATCACCATATTCAGCTGAGATACCGGCTGCCAAACTTTAGTATTTTCCGACTGCCCAGATGCAAAACAGTAGACGCATAGACATTGTCATACTTTGCGCTTACACAGGGAGTTCCCGAATCGCTCAAAACCAGCATCAACCATGATTTATAATGCTTCGAAGGACTATTTTTCAAAATGTATTGGTTTTAAGTGGATGCTCGACAACTCACATTCTGCCATTTTGGCCACATCTGGAAGGCAGTTATGACATAGTGCAGTGGTTGTGTCAAAAATAGCTTTTGGGCTTTATGGATGGCATTATCCCATATTAAATTATAATAACATCATGAAGAATGAATTACACATAAATGTTTAATTTTTCCGAATAATTTGAATAAATGTTTTGTTTGTTAACATGTGTGTTATACTGCCATAGTTCATACCTCGGACTTGCATGCTTTTACGCTTCTTTTAGGTTATGTGCGGTGGAGCGAAGCTGAAGAGGCGGCCATGCATCAGTGGATGGAGGCAAGGGGAGGTGTCATGCCGAAGATGTCCGAGATTATCGAATATCGCTCCCGCAACTCTTTCGTGCTAAAATGCAAAACAGCTCCTCAAATCCGACACAAACTGTACTATCTGAAACGAAAGTGGACTGTCTGACGTGGTTTGAAACTGGAAAATGAATCTCTGACCTGGTTTGAAACTAGAAAATAAAGAAACTTGACATTTTATTACTTTTTATCGCAGTGCGTGGCAGTCGGTGTACATATCCACTTCTGGCGACATCAAAATAACTTCCTCGTGCTGACTCAAGTAGCGTGCATAGACTGTGATGACAGTGTTATGCCATTATTTCAGCCCAAGAGCAATGGCTTTGTATTAGCATGTCATGTTTAAAAATAGCATGTGGGTGATTGCGTTGCTTAACAGTTACTACATGTAGTGGATCATGGCTTATGGACGCCATATAACTATTTTGTTGCGGCGCCCTAAAGCCCCAATCATCATTATTCTCATGGATCATGGATTCTGTCTTGGATATAATAGTTGATTTGCCCATTGTTTTGGACAAACCATTTAATCTGCAGTGTGCACTACTTGCATCGTCAAATGGATGCCGTCAATCAAATTGAAGCCTGTTGACCAGCGTCATTGACCAAAAGTAAGGAATAAGCCCGTTGGCATAGGCATTGGGTAATCGTGTCAGATGACGAACCGGTTGCGTTACAAATGAGTCATCTTCACTGAACAGTGAATCCATAACTTCAGGCATCTATAGAACGAAGACACAGCAACAGGCAGCTGTCGGTGGCAGGCGGCGGTCAGCAGCGTCATGTGCACCTGCTTCAGGTTTAATTAATACAGTCGTCGAAATGTAAATACAGTGTTCTCTGTACAGGCACGCACACACTTTACGGTCAATTGACTGTCGGTTCAATATCAGCGAGGGGTCTGAGAGGCCCTTAGGCGGCCTGAGAGTGCCCTCGGCCGGTCTGAAGGAGCCCTTAGTCGGCTTGAGGGCGCGCTGACTCGGTCCGAGTGGTTCAAAAGTCGGCCTGAGGGGCCCCAGTCAAACGGTCTGAGGGACCATAGGTGCCCGAGATGGCCCTCCGCCGGCTTGAGGGAGTCCTGGTCTACATGAGGAGCTCTTATCTGTCTGAGCACTGAGGCTCTCCCAGTTTGAGGACCCTCAGTCCGCTCGAGAGGGGTTTCGATGGATCCGATGAGAAGCATTTTTGTGGATTTCAGACTTATCCTTAGATCTACTTGACCCGTACATTTTGTCAGACCGGTTCTCAGACTCACGGGTGGAGTCTCCTATTCAAATGGTGGGGCAAGTGCCCCACCAACTTAGAGTTTGCCCCACCAACTTGTGTCAGATTTGAAGGTTTCCTGGAGTTCAAATCGTCATTTTTCATCTTAAACCATGCGCAAATGACATATTTAATGCATATTTACAGATTTCTTGACATAAAATTCAATTTTCACCTTTACCACACAAAACATGGCATTTTGCCCCACCAACGTTTTCTGAAAAGCTCCACCTACGCGAGTCAGACTGTCTGGCCCACCTGCGATTCTTTTGGACCGACCCAGTCTCCTCTCACACCGACGGAGGGTCTTCCCGTGGTTCGCCACGGACCCGCCAACTTCCAGCCCGGCCCGGGCCCGGTCCCATTAACACCAAGTCCAGGCCCGGTCAAATTCATCAATGTGAAGCCCTGGTCCGTTCAGTGTCAGCTTATATTTATTTGTATAAAATTTGCAATTATTATCCTATCATATTGACCAAGTTGTATACGACAAATGTGAGCCAACTATGCTAACACAAAAACACAGCAGCAGTGTGTTGCCTTTGAAGTGAACTTGCGTGTATTGCTTCAACATTTTAGCCCAGGCCCGTCCAGAGCCCGAATATTTTTCCATTAACCCTCGCCCGGGTCGTGTGGTGCCACCCCCTCGGTTTTTCGATACTCGTATAGTTTTCGACCAATTGCAATGAAACACTATTTCCTTGCTTTTGAACGGTTAGACACTTTCTCTGAAATTTTGGAACTTCTAATCAAAATAACCCGTGACCTATTACCTGTTTCTCAAGGTCATGTCAGGCGCAGCTGGTGTCCCGTCTAGTATCGATGCATTCAACTTGTGCAGTTTCCGAGTGTTTGTTGCTTAGGAGCATATGTACAGGTGTTTCGAGGTGACAGTTGTGGCTTCCACTGAGATTGCCAGTAGTCAATGACCTTTTCAGAGGTCAACCGATGTCATTGGCCTCCGATGACCTCATATTATTTTTGTTTTGCTTCTGGAAGTTTCTAGGACATTTTGTGACGTGGATTTCAAATTTGAAATCCATTTGACATAATCATATGCTCCACTGGGGTCATGCGCTTCCACAGGTTAACCAAGGTCATTGACCTCAGATGACCTGACCTGACTTTGTTGGAATTTGGCAATTTCTAGGATATTTTGTGACGCTGATTTCAAATTTGGCACTCATTAAGCATTATGATATGCTCATTCACGATTCTAGCTCGATTTGATTCAATTTATACGCATTTACAATTTGATGACTTTATGGTCTTGACATGCCGACAGAGGTCACCTAATGACCAAGACCTTAATCGGGATCACGGCTTCCTCTCGTCACAAGCACATGGCTCGTTTTGACATCGAAAGCTTCTTGCAAGCTCGGTTTCCTTTCCTCGCAACACGCAACACGCGCACACATAAACCTAAATCACATCAGCAGTGCTGTACAGCCTACACCGCCAAACTTTGTACATACGATTTCACCTGCATTCTAAAAGCCCCTAAGGTATCATTGAAAAGGTCCGATGCAGGGCAGGCAGACACGAATAGGTTGGTGTTGCGAGACGCCCGTGCAAAGACGGCGCGTAGCCATAGGTGTATCCAGAATTTTGCCAAGGTAGTACCCGCGGCAAGTTTTATTGGCCCCCGGAGCGTCAGGACCCCTTTCCAAGACTGAGGGGCCTTTCCCCCTACCCCAGCGTAACCAAAATGTTGTGCTGGGGGTTGGGTAAATATGTAAAACCTTGTTGCGCGCGGGGTAAATACTGAAAATACAAAGTTAATACATGTTTTTAAGTGTTAGATCGTTATTTGAAGGGAAAAACATCCTGAAGGTTGAAACGGTTCTTATCTAACTTAAAAGAGGCCTATATGAGTCTGTTTGGCCCACCGAGGCCTCGGAAGATCGGTCTTGAAGGGCCTATGAGGGATCCCCACAGACCGACCAAGGGGATCTCAGGCCGACCGAGCACGCCACAGTTTGAAAAAAGGTCCATCATGCTGACTGAACTTTTTCAGGCACGTCCAGGGCCCCTTTGGCCGATTGAGGGCTTTTCAGACCAACCGAGAGCACTCTCAGGCCGACCGAGGATCACTCAGACCCACCAAAGGCTACCTCAGGTCGATCGAAGTCCCCTGGGAGCGAATGAGTGTACCCTCAGGCCGATCGAAAGCCCTTTGAGCTGTCTGAAGAGCACTCTGAGTTCTGACCGACCAATGGCCCCTCATACTGATCAAAGACTTTCTCAAGTCCATCGAAGGCCCCTTAGACCGACCGAGGGCTCTCCGCCGGTCAAGGGCCCCTCAAGCCGACCAAGGGCTCCCTAAAGACAACTGAGGGCCATTTAGACTGTCCAAGGTTCATATCAGGCCGGCCAAGGTCCTTCTCAGGCTGAATGTGGGTCCTTCAGGCAAACTGAGGGCACAATCATGCCGATTGAGGGCCCTCTTAAGTCGGCCGCCGAGGGCCATCTCAGGCCGACCAAACGCCTCTTTAGGCCAACCTAGGACGACCAATGGCCCCTCAGGCCGACTGAGGAGTGACGGTCTCTCAGACCGATAGAAGGCCCCTCTGGGCTCGGGCGGTCCGAGGGCAGCCTCATGCAAACCAAGGGCACCCCCAAGCCGGCCGATGGCATCTCAGGCCAACCGAGGAGGATGACTAAGGGTCTCTCAGACCGACTGAGTGCTCCTCAGGCTGACGGGGTGGGCCCATCAGGCCGACTGAGTGCCACTCGGCCCGACAGGACCCCCTCAGACTAACTCAGGCTGACTGAGGGCCCCTAAGGCTGACTAAGGGCCCCTTCAGGGCGACTGGGGGCCCCTTCAAGGCGCCTGATGGCCCCCTCAGACCAGCTGAGGGCCCCTCAGACTAACTCAGACCGACTGAGGTCCCCTAAGACCGACTGAGGGGTTCTTAACCCGCGCACTGCAGGGGGGGTGATTTCCGCCGCCCCCCTCAGGTTTTTCAGAAGTAGCGGAAAAACGGCGGCGCGCAGCACCGCAAAATTTCTTACACCTGTTTGGGCATCAATCACCCACACTTTGAAAAAGTTTTGACTTCAGGTCATCTCAAGTCAGGTCACAAGTTCATGTCATGTGACCTTACCTTCAAAAATGTTTGTGCTTGTGCCAAAGCCATAATCTTTTCCCAAAAGTTTTGAAACTCGCAGGATTTCATATGGATACCAGTACCTACAATTTGTATATCTCAGATTTTTAGTATCGGTGACCAAAGGTCAGGTCAATTTCCTGACCTCCCATTTCATAAGTGAATGGGAAAATATACAAATGCTTCCTATTTAGAAACTATGGCATTGTATCAGGCTAATTCTTTCAGAATCATGTTATTTTAGCTCATTCTGAATAATCAGGGTGCAATTGTTGCTTAGTGATTTATACAAGGTCATCTGAGGTCATCTGAGGTCATCAGCAATGATTATTTGCTAATAACTCTTGATATAAAAGAAATAGAGACAAGCAGTTGACACCACTGTGTTCGTCTCGTCTGGCCGCGTTGCCCCATATGCAGCATGACCTTTCTGGGTCACCAAATGACCTTGACCTGAGGTAAAATTCTCAAGTTGACCTTTCAAGGTCATTGTGTATATATTTAAACGCGCCTCGGTGAGACAAACACGATGGTGTCAAAATTATGTCCCTATCTTTGTTGTGAAATTGTATTCACGAAAAACTGTTTGCTAAAAATAACCTTTTTGACCTTTCATGACCCCTGGAGCCTAAACTATTGATCTGAGCTCAATTTTGAGGACATACATGCGATTGCAAATTTAAATAGCCATCTATTGCTTCTTTAATCGTTTGCTCCTAGCTATCATAGTTTCCGAGATAATGGGGGGGTTTCTGGAAAAGAGTCCTACAACCAGAAAATTTGACCTTTGGTGACCACTGGTGACCTCAATTGTGACCTGATCCAAGAAAAGACTGCAATACTTTCGATAGATCTTGTCTATAGCTATCTTATGCCGTTTTCCGCTTGTCGCTACGTTGCGTAGTTTTCGAGATCTCACGGGGGGCGGAAATCACCCCCCTGCAGTTCGTGTTTGGCGCATACCCCCTGCAGTGCGCGGGTTAAGGCCGACCAGAAGGGCCCCTCAGTCCGACTGAGTGTCCCTCGGGCTGACCAATCGTCCCTCAGGTCTACCGAGGGTACGTCTGGCTAGCTGACGGCCTCTCTACGACCGCTTAGGGTCCCTTAGACAAAAAAGGGACCCTCAGCTCAAGCGGTTACTCTCGGGTGTCCAGGGTACCCCCTTGGATACGCCTTTGCCTCGAGTGACCTCAATATTGTCCTCAGCTAAAGGGTGACCGAAATGCTTTCAAAATTATCGTTGACGAGCTTTTGAATAGTATTTCAGTTGTCAATCTTCCTTGAGCCGAGTTCGAGAAGCGCGTCAAAACGCCACCTCCCGTCACCCCCGGCACGGCAAAGGTTGCACCGAACATGGGCACGGCGAGGATTGTCTATCTAGTGCCTACAGACCACCATTTGAGTGTCACCAACACCCAATGTCCGCGTCCCGATCTGATATTTGAATCGGAAGAAACATGAAATAGCGGTAACTATTCATTTCGCTTCGCTCAGCTGGGCACATTTGGTTGCCTAATGCCTACCGCAATGTGGTGGGTTAAATCAAGACTCCTATGGTTCGTAAGACAACAGGATAAAAATCCTTCGCCTCCTGCCAAAACCCCTTTGTGCTGTCCTAAATTATATCTATTAGATATGCGTTTTAATTATAATCTATTCGATATGCGTAAAGATCAACATACTTTCAATTTCAATAACTTATTATCTTCCTACAGTTTTTCCCTACCATTTATAAACCTACTCGAATACAAAATGATAAGCACTCACTTTTAGACAACTTTTATGTAAATAATCTCTCCTTTCATGATAAATCAGGTGTCAGTATTGATGATTTATCAGATCATTTTCCAGTCTTCATATAATTAATGTTTAAACATGACATGGATAAGCAGATAAGAAAGCAGAAAATGGTATTTGATAATAAAAATGCACCTCAGTTAGATCAATACCTAATTTAAAAGTTACAAAACTTTCAGAACCACATTGACGCAAATGAAGCGTGCAATGAATTATTACAAAGTTATATGGAAAGCATTACAAAATGCTAAAAAATAATCAAATCAAGCTCAAGAAAAAGTGCAGTGAAACCCTGGATTACTCCGGCACTGTTGTGTTCAATAAACAAGAAAAATAAGTTTGATACAAAACTACTTAGGTATCCAAATATCACAAATACAAATAACTATAAACAATATATAAATATTGTGATTTATTTATTAAGAGATGCAAAGAAAATGTTCTATGATAAATCTTTTGAAGAAAACAAAAATAGCAGTAGAAATACATGGAAACTATTAAATGAAGTGATAAACAAACGCAAAATACATAACAATGAACCACCATCAACATTCATTGACAGCGATGGGAAAACATAAAAATGCAGAAATATCAGAGGGATTTAATGACTTTTTTCAATCATTTGCTCGCAACTGAAAAAACATTCCTCCCACAGACAGCATTCCCCTTGATTTTTTTATCTCAACCCATTCATAATCATTTTAATCTACCACTGATGACAAATTCCATTGATGTGCAGACCAATATTAAGTCATTGAACCATGTAGGTGGAGGTATTGACAACATCAACACTATCATATTGCTTCTAACTTATCAAAGTTGTATTTATCACTTAACTTTCTTTTTTAACCTTTGCCTCAGTACTGCAGTTTTTCTGGATCATCTTAAAGTTGCCATTATTAAACCAATTTATAAGACAGGTGATAAAAATATCTTTAGTAACTACAGACCAATTTCGTTGCTGCCTATCTTTTCTAGAATTTTGGGGAAAATATTGCATTGTTTTATTTCAACTTATGTAAATGAGCATAATTTATTAAATCCCATTCAATTTGGCTTCATAAAAAACATAGCACATGCATGCCCATTGCACATTTGATGGATACAATAACCAGCTCACTTCAAGAAAACCATGTCACTTGTGAACTATATCTTGATCTCAAATAAGCATTTGATACTGTTAGCTTAGATCTTTTACTTAACCCGCGCCCCACTGGGCCTCTGCATTTCCTTCCCCGACTGGTGTGTGTGTGTGTGTGTGTGTGTGTGTGTGTGTGTGTGTGCAACATGTGTGTGGTGTGTGTGTGTGTTGGTGTGCGGGCGCGGAGCGCGGGCGCGGGCCGGGCGCGGCGCGGGCGGGCGCGGCGCGGCCGCGGGCCGGGCCGGGCGGTGCGGGCGCGGGCGCAGGCGCGGCGCCGGGCGGCGCGGGGCGTGGCGGGCGTCGTGTGGTGTGTTTGAACACCCCCACCCTATGGCACGATAGACAAAACATAAAAAAACTCCTTCGAATTTGATTCAAAAATCATTTTCGGAAACTATTCAAGACTTTTTTCGCTCCACGCCAAAACTTCGGTCACAGAGGTATCAAGAGTTTCAAAAATTTTTACGAAGTTTTAGAACATCGCTCCAGAAACCCCCAAATATCTCGGAAACTATGCTATCTAGAAACAAACGTTTCAAAAGACAATCGCTAGCCAATGAAATTTGCAATCGCACCCAGGTCATCAAAATTGACCTCAGGTCAACAGTTTAGGCTCTAGAGGTCATTAAAGTCAAAAAAGCTGATTTTTGCAAAAAACATTTTCGTGAATAACTTTTTACCTAACAAAGATAACGCCATACTGTTGACGCCATCGTGTTTGTCTCGTCAAGGCGCTTTTAAATATGTACAATTTTATTATGTTAGGTCAACTTAACAAAATGACCTCAGGTCAAGGTCAAGTGTCGACCCAAGTTAGGTCATGCTGCATATCAGTAGACGGCTGGAAGAGACAAACCACACTACTGGTGTAGAGTAGCACTGTCTCTATCTTCCATTATGGCCAGAGTTATACGAAAAAGTTGCAGTGACCTCGGAATGACCTCAGATGGAACCCTGTAAGATTAACCCTTGAGCAAAACCTGCACTGGATCACTACATTAAAATATTCCTATGATAACATCACATAATGAAATGGACTGATATCGTCGACAAAAGAAGCATTTAAAATATTTATTCCATTGACATAATTGGGGATGGTTCGCAAAATTGACCCGACTAAGGTCCACCGATACCAAAAATACGAGATACACATTTTTTATCTGACTTCATGTAATCCTAAAAAAGTTTGATATCAATCCCTTAAGAAAACTGTGGTCATGGCACGAACCGCGCAAACGTTTTTGTACGGTAGATCACTTACCTGACCAGGTGACCTGACCTAACCGACCCACGAAACTTGAATTTTTGCAAAAAATGGCCGAACCGTGAAATAATCAGTAATAGTTATGCCAAATTTGGCGGCGCTACGCGCTCGCCCGTTTTTTCGTTATCACGATAAAACATGAGGGGTGTGTGTGTGTTGTACAACACCCCCGCCCCCTCCCAGTGCAGAGGGCCGGGATCTAGCAAAACTTCATTCTATTGGGATAAGAGCGAAAACTTCAATGACAAACCGTTGTACAAATTCGCGTTTCCCTTACAATAGAAAGCAGAGAACATTAATTAACTCTTATGTATCTGAGGAGGCAAATGTTGAAATGGGTGTACCACAGGGTTCAATTTTATGTCCCTTGCTTTTTATTATTTATATTAATGATATTCCTAACATGTCTTATCAAGCTGACTTTTACTTGTTTGCAGACGACACAGCTATTACTATCAAAGCTTATCGATTGATCGATTTATCAAACAAACTGAATGCAGTTCTACCCATGGTTACCAAATGGTTTAAATTAAATAGTCTTTCTTTAATTATGTCAAAAACCAACTACCAGATTTTCGCCAGAACGTCTGTAACTAATTTAGATATAAATATAAACAATTAACAGATTACAAGAAAAGATCTGTAAAATATCTTGGAGTTATTTTTGATGGAAATCTTAAGTGGCAAAATCATATCAATATTGTAGCGTCAATTATAAGTCGAAATATAGGTATCATGGGACGAGCCAAGTTTTTTTTTATCTCATCCCAACATCTTTTACTATTATACAACATTTTAATACTCCCTTATTTAAATTACTGTGCTGCTGTATGGGGAAGCAATTATCCAACCAGGATTGTTAAGCTAGTCAAGTTGCAGAAGCAAGCAATAAGAATCATTGATAAAAAGCCATATCTTCACCACACTAAAAAACTTTTTTATTAATTATAAAATATTAAAGTTGCCAGACTTGGTAAAAAAAAAAAAATCGTCATACTCTTAGGCTATGTTAAAGAAACTCTTCCTCGGCCAATTTTTGAAATGTTTAAATATCGTAGACCAGTCGGCACCAGAGCTGTTCAACACTTTATAATCCCACGTGCACTGACAAATTATATAACACTTTCATTGTCTTTCTCTGCTACAGAGCTTGGAATTCAATCGTTTGTAAATTGTTCCATGATATTTATAATGTTCCTAGGAACAAGGATTCCTTAAATAAATATGGCAATGAGTATTTTTTGCGCCAGTACTAATTGTTCATATGAATTAGTAGCGTTTTATTTAATTCTTATTATGTATTTTTTAGTTAGTCCTGCCCTCTTACATTAATTTTTTTTATTTTATTATATTTGTTTTCTCATTTATTATTATTATTATTATTACAATTATTTTTCTTTCAAAATTAAGTTTATCCCTTGTTATGAGACTTGGCCATAATTAATAGATATAAACGATACAAATGACTTGAGTCTCCATACAATTTCAAAAATATTCGAGAAAAAAGTTTCACTATTATTTTAAGTCAATAGTCAATATTTTTCTTCTTTTCTTTCTTCCTTCTTCTTCCGGGGGGGGGGTATGTGACCTAGTAGGTACAGTGTGGGTGTAGGTGTGGGTGTGAGTATGGATGTGAGTATGAATGTGAGTATGGATGTGAGTATGGATGTGGCTGTGGGTATGGGTGTGGGTATGGGTAAGGATATGGGTGTGGTTATGGGTATATATTTGGGTAAGGATGTGGTTGTGGGTATGAGTATAGATGTGGATATGTCGATATGGGCGTGGTGTTTTTGCATGTGTATTTGTGTTTGTGTGTATGTGTATGTGTTTTTTGCAAGTCTGTATGTTTGTGAATGATTCAGGTATTTATTTATCCCCATAACACCTAACTATAGTCAGTTCTTGGGATTCGGGAAGGCGCTACTAGCTCGGCTATCTGCCTGCTTGAATCTCAGAACAAATCCCTTACAAATACAGGTGGCGGCTATCCTTTCCAAGCAAAGCAAAAAAAAGCAGAAAAAAGAACGGAGAGTGATGTGACCTAACGTGATTGAATATCTATATCCTTATTAAACTCTCTGGTACTTAACGTAATCAGGTCACATGGGCATGGAAGGGCACTCCTGCCTACCTTTTAATGGGTAGGGAAAAATAAATATAACCGGGCACGATGCTCTAAAAATCCGGCCCTAAACTGGTGGGGCTAAATTCAAATGATTTGAACCGTGATGGCGTAAACTACGAAAACTGGTATAGGTGTCTTTCCTTCTGTCTGTTTGTCATACTTTTTTCTTCATTATACGCATCATAGATACGAGAAGTAATGTAGTTTGGACACATTAACATTGAATAGTATCTAATAAATTCATTTTGCAGATCGCATGACAACATGTGTGTATATTGATATGCTACCTACATTTCCCAACATCAAGCTGTCCTACAAATTAAGATAAAGTCTGTGTATATAAATATAAATAGGACACGACACATTGCGTCACCGATGTCACCGCCATCTCATGAGCGGGACGAAGTGTTGAACTTCACCTTCAACGGATATGCTATAGGTGGCGCTGGTGTGCGGCTGTGCGTATCGTTCGGGTGTATAACGGGTACAAACACGTATTATAGGTACGACAGGTGTGCCACGGGTAGTACGGGTTATCAATCCCTAATTGCTCATCACTGGCTTGCACCACCACTCAACCTGCAATCGTCCAGTGGTGTGGAAGGGTTAGCACTAGTGTTGACTGTTTGATAAAGGCCTGTGACCGAAATATTACGAAATAATAATTTATTTTGGGATGACGTTTTTTAATACCTTCTGAGGAAAAGGTAAGATTTATGACAACTATGTTCCTCGCACAAGCACTAAGCTCTATTAAATACTTTTAACAAAAAGGGAGTTAACCAATGTGAATTGATGTTGGAAAGGAAATAGTCGATCCCTGTTTCACTAGTTAGTATCCAATAGCGGAAAATATACCTATCAAAATAACTTGTGTCTCCCCAGTTTCGATCCTGGATACGCCTTTGATGACGTATAGCATGCAAATGATCAAAAACTTATTTATATTGTTTGGTAGCAACTATACTGCGGTTAAGTATCACTGTTTATTACGGTGACATTTAAACAAAATAAGCCAATAAAGTGTTATGTTTGCTTTATGTTTTGCTTACTTCTCGCTCAGTGTGAACCAGGCCTTATTTTAGGGAGGAAAAACATACGTTTGCCCACAGATTTTCTGTTTGGGGAGGGGAATTGCCATTCTGCCCTCACGTAGGTCCGCCACTGCATTTGATAACAATCGACCAGTAAATAACGAATAGGTACGTGTCGTATTTAGACGATTGAACACAACTGAAAATAACTAATACCCACCTACAATTGAGATTAAACCACATTTCTGCTCCAGTGGCATGGGGATCAATGCAAATACGTGGCTGTCTTCATGTTCATGTATTCAAAGACCTCAAGCTACTAAAGGTTCAAGATATAGCCAGGCAACAAACACTTATTTTTATCTACAAAAAGATTAAAGGAACATTGCCAACCAGATTGGATATACTTTTCAGTATAAAGCAGCAACGAGTAACCAATACCAGAATTATTCAACATATTAATGAACCTTTCTCATATAAACTTTATAGAACACAAACTGTGGGATGGCAGGAACCCCGCCTATGGAATTATATAATGACCCCTATGTTCCCTTTAATATATGATGTTCCTTCCTCAAAAATATCAATTAAGCATGTCACAAAAAACACTTCTGCATCTTACGTTTAGTAACGATTTTTGCATTGGTAGATACAAAATATCTAATTCATGATAAGCACAATGTATGTGGAATTATACGGTTTATCATCTTCAAGTTGCCGAAATAGGAAGTAACTAATTTAACATGTAGGTATGCGACAAATAAGTAACTTACAATGTATTCACATGATAATAAACAGATTATAACATATTTTTATTAGCAAATAGTCGCTGTATGTATGGCTATGCAATGCTATATAAGGTATAAGCTTCACTATCATAATTTTGCATAAATTAGTTAGATAAATACCTGTTTCATTACAATGGGTATGTGTGTATATCAGTAATTGTAGTGTTGTATGTTATGTTTATTTTGTGTATGGGTTGATGATAATCAGTCAAATATGGTTTGTCTATTTGTTTCATTGAATTATGTAATTATGGTATTGTACCCTTTATTGTTATAGTGCTACTTCTAAGGACCGTCCATCAGTACAAACAAGTTTGCTTATCTTGAGTGGGGTCATGAAGAAAAGCAATGAAAAGCGCGATTATTGACTGAATTTGTCTTCCGCCCATAGTCTCGTATCTCTTTTACTATACACTATGAAATTATCCGACCAATTTTTCGTGGCTCTTTTGCTAATAGGCTTCATAATCAGAGTATTGTGCCTATACATATTACCCAAGTCTCAGGGACAACGTATACTTCAATTTGTATATTTGTTGTTTTCTCTTCCTTGAGGTGAGTGGGGAGCGCTTTGTCTTCTTTTTATTCTTCATCTTTTGTGTTGCTAACGTAGAGGTGCCGGCTTGCGGCGTTGGAAAGGGGGTTACTCATTAAAGCGCATTAAAAAAAATGTTACACATCAAGTTGGCTGCTAATTTCATTAGCTTTGACACTACCGTTTTCTTACAGTCATTGTCTGATAGGAGGGGCATCCGCGTACCTCGTAACCAGTGGCGATTTGCGCAATCTTGTGGTAATAATCTGCAGTATGTATAGTTGCACTCATATCGAATATGTATGTTAGCAGTCCACATTGTTTCGGACGTAGCTACGCTCCGAATGCAAATGAGTCGTTAGTTCAACAACAGTCGAAAGCGAACTCGAAAACAATAGTGCGAAAGTGGAACTGATGGCTGTATTCGGAAAGATATCTTATGACTGTGAATGCTTTTGGAATGAACATTTGAAAAGGAAACATGTCGTATGTGGAAGTAATGGCATTTTGTGAATATGGCTGTCGCAGGCTGGACTGTAATTCTCGCTTATAATATAAGCAAATAGCAATTGCTGACATGCTTCCTAAAATCCGGCAGCGTTGTTCAATGAAGGACTTGTGGATTTGTAGTATTGCTTTTGTTGTCGATGCGCTAACTGTTTTATTGATTTTAAAGGGACACGGCTTAGCATTGGCGGATGACGAAATGCCGGGCGATGTTCCCGACTTGGCGAGGTCGGCGATCCCGTCCGGTGGTGATGACAATCCTGCCCCGTCATCTGCCGACTCCAGCCAGCCGGTCAATGACGCCAGCCGGCCGGTCAAAGACGCCAGCCAGTCGCAGCCGAATGTGCTTACTTGGGGTAACTGCATTTAATCTTATTCTGCTACTGATAATGCCAGACTACCATATCCCGAGCAAAGTAAATAGCAATAGCGCGTTGAGTGTGTTATTTTCCGCATTATGCACTGGCATTTCGCACTGGCGACATATGGTAAAAGACTTACCAAACTGTGCTGTGTATGTTTATATATTTGTGTTTTCATATCTCTCAGTATGTTTTTAGCATTTGCGCGAGCGTGTGGTAAAAGGTTTTCAGCGCTCAGAAAATCAATGTTAAGTCAATTGGTTATAGCTTTCGGCCCGCCGGGCATTTACATTTTACCAAGCTTTGTTTACGCAGTTTTCAAATCGGAGGTAGACATATGATAAAATAAATATTACACCTAGGCGGATGTAATTTCTTTAGGACTTTGGTCGTTGTAAAAAAATCCACCCTCGACCTTCGGTGTCGGGCGGACAATCCAACAACGACCATGGTCCTAAATCAAATGTTTTGTCGGCCCCATGTGGTATTAATAAACACCACACGGGGCCAATATTTTTTAAGGACCGAAGACAACGACCGAGGACCTAATTAAATTACATCGGCCTAAGTGTGGTATTTATTTTATCATATGTTTACCTCCGTTTTGAAAACTAATAAAATTGTCGCGAGGTGAGATTATTGAATCGCAAGCCCAAGGGAAGTAAGATATTTCCCATGCATGTTATTTACGGCATGTGTCGTCATATATTTACGGCATATACACATTAAGCAGAGGGTTGGTCAACTTCCAAAAGTGTGGGATAACTTACAAAGGTGTGGTATAGCATGTTTTCCCACACATTTGGAAAGCCTTCAACCAGACATGTGCTCGGATCCTAAAAACTGATCCCGGGATCTGATGTCTGGAATCTGGATCCAAATTTGTCCGAAGATCGGTTCGGTTTCGGACGGACAAAAGCATATTTCTTTTGTTATTTTCGGACATCCGATGCTCATGGATGGCCTGTCGTGAAAATCACTTACTCAGCTACTTTTTATAAATCAATATTTTCCTGTATATAAATGGATTTATGCTGATTGTGGCTTTCGGATATCTTAACCAGCGATATTTGACAAGTGCGTTAGCGATATTTGACTCACTGTCCACTCAAAGTAAAATTTGATATGTTTAAGAACGGTCAAATTTGATAAGCACCATGAAGTAGTTTTTTTTAATTTCGCGGCCCAGCGCCTGATTATTCGCCGTTTCAAAGTTCAGAGTGTTTCTAAGATGAGAGTTGACGAGATCGCGCCCCTAAAAGTTTATACCACAAAAGAATTTTAAAATTTGCAACCTTTGTTGCATATGCGCAACTGATGGAAATTGATTGAACATTTTGCTTAGCATTTCTACCACTTGTAATGTCAGCTAAAACATTATTCATTCTGTATTATGCTGTTTTATAGCTCAATAATAGGCATGCAATGTTGTTACGTATGAAGGAAGATTTGCTAAAAGTTTTTTGCTTTTACGAAGGGATTTTTGATTTCCCAGCATTTAATGGGAGTTTTTTCCCAACGTGGTTTTTCCTGATGATTTGGTCTCCGAGTTCCCGAGTACATATGGAAAAGAGGTTCACGGTTCCATGGCAGAAGACCAAATGCGGCAGATGCGATTAATTTAAATTCGTTTATAACAGGTGGAGCGCATTTCGGCGTTTCTTCATTCCGATATTATGCAATAGCGGTCCAGTGACGGTTTGTGCAATTGATATCATTCTCTGTGAATTAAAGTTTAGACTTGAGCAAAAACGCTTCCATGTACGTAGTGGTGAGTATTACTATCTGTAACATTTTTTAGATTCTATCTAGTAATCGAAATTAATGATGTGTTTTTTGTTATTTTGCGCTTTTTGGATAGAGATTTAATCGCATTTAAAAATCAAATTATGAATATGGCCTTCAGCCTTGGTTAGAGCTGTTTTTGCAGAGAATATAGTATAATGATATACCGGAAGAGGTGTTGAATATGTAGAGGAGAGTATCCTTTAAGTGTAAGATAGTATAAAGAAATATAGAAGATATCAACTGAGTTGTTTTTACATGTCAATATACATGCATGGTTTTGCTGCTCGGACAATTAGTTTTGGACAGTTTCGGACAGACAGCTGACAATTGTCTTTGACATCGGTCGGACACTGGACAATTTTTTCTGAAACTGGCACCACTAGTAGGTTGAATAGGTTGAATAGGCAACACTAGTAGGTACTCATAAAAAAGACCGTTTGCCAATCGGACTTGTGGTTGAAGAGGCATACCTAAGCTTCTCAAAAGCGTCGCCACGGGCTGGGTTTGGCCGCTCATGTTAATAAAAAAAAAATCCCCTATTTACCACGGAAAGACGAGTCAGCGCTTTAAATTGTCAGAGTATGTGTTCAATTGTTCAAAAATAGATTGCTGAAAGTTGCATTGCAATTGGTTGATAATTACGCGCGTTATTCCCGAGAAAATAAGTGTAATCCCCTTCTGCCCTGGTGAGGGTTTAAACACAATTCAGTGGATTGCATTTAAATCTTTATAGCTATTCGCATTCAGGAAAACAATTTCAGCGGTAATGTGGACACAAAGTTGGGTAAATATTATTGTTAATCTATATATTACTCAGTCGAAACCGTCACTTACGCAGCGCTTAGGGTGCTACCACACTCCCTAACCAAGTCACACTTATCGGTAAGTGTGACTTAGAGGCTAGTACGGCTATAAGAACGGGCGCAATTTTCGTGCTTTGTGCGTCTTGATGTTAGGGTTAATTTTAATATAAGAAACAAAAATCATATAATAATATAATGTTATAATAAGAACCGAAAATCGATAATATATGTATTAGTATAATTAATATAATAACCGAAAATCGAGTTCACACTAACCAGAAAGTGTCACTTAACTTAGGAAGGCCTTTAGGGTGACTTTAAGTGTGGCTATAAGAACCGAAACTCGAATTTCAAGTGTCACTTAGTCTAGTGCAGCTATAGGAACCGGGCCCAGATCCATTTTCATTGTTTATTAGGGAATCCAAGATCCCTTGCCAGATTTATTCGAGAGATCCACTGGGATCCAAGATTAAATGTTGTATTTTGCCGTGGGACCCAGTGGGATCATTGATCCAACATCGTGTTTTGTCGAGAGATCCTCTGGGATCATGATCCTTCTTTCAGATCCATGTACAATGCACATGTCTGCCTTCAACATTGTTTCACGCATACTCGCAAAAGTGTGGTATAACTCACATGCTATTTATTGTAATACCGCTACATAACTTTATAGTTGAGGCGCTCTTAAGCCCAAATCATCAGCATCATTTTGTAATGTCTGGGTTTCTCCATTTAGGTGTGCATGTAAGGGAAAACTTTTCTGCCCCGCGACGAAATGTTTTCCCAAATATCGTGCAAATAGTAAAAAGAGCGAAAAAATCCTGCTCAGCGGCATATCAGTCGGGCACACTATGGTATCTGAGAACCATTTTTAGAAACGCTCCTATTTTTGAAAGTGTTCCAAACATAGAAACGCCTTACGACACGTGTTCCAAAATTAGAAACGATGCGCTTCTATATTATAAAACACAAGGTTTACGTAATCCTGTTCGGCGAGCTGCGCACAAATCCCGCCCAAGGCGCATCAAACGAGTACCACCAATCGACAGCCCGCATCCTAATCCATGAGCGCTTAGGAGCGAAACGATATTCAAAACAGGACTAATACCACACGAGCAAATTGTATCCAACGATAAGGAAAAATCGAGCATATGCAGTTGTGATATGACATAAGTTTATCATATGTTTTTTATATACTAATTAATTTTGTTTAATATTGTATCTATTCGTTTGAAAACGCCTTTTTTTGTTTGAATTGCTCCAGTTCATTTTCCTCTTTTACTTTCCGGAAAAGCGGCCCTGTTTTGTTTACGTGCGGTACTGTTGAGTGAAGCACGTGTTTGGTGTTTGAAGCGAAAAATGTACCGGTAAGTAACCGTATTTTTATATTTGATGCCAAGTGGTCATTTTGTGCTCGTTTACATGTTTTTAATATGATTGTGTTCTGGGACTCGTCAAAAACTAATGGGAAACGTTAATAAACCATCATTGTTTTACCGCCGATCTGGCGGGTTCGCTGTGCCGGTGATATTAACTTAACGATTGTGGACACATAAATGCTTTCATGATGTTCTGTACAATTTCCATGGACGAAGGAACATTCCTAGTTCCCTGATAGCCCACTCTCCGTTGCTGTTTTTCATCCATTTCTTCAAACTCGCATTGACAATGATCTCCGAGCATCCAAATATGACCGTTAGGGATCATCGCTTCTTTTTTTGGAATATGATGTGATCTTTATTTGTTTGTAATATGCATTTGAATATTTATTTAGTTTATCAAAATAATGACTGTCACAAGTTATACATTTCAAATGGTTAAGGTTTTATTTGTTATCTCCTTGTTAAGAGATCATTTTAATGGTTAGCCATGAATAAATATTAGACTGTGTTAAGTTTCGCCTATCATTACAACTCAAATTGAACCAATTTGTCTGGACTGAGCATTTTTTTAGAGACTGAAATGCTCGACTGGACCATACAGTTAAGACCAAGCGGCCCCTCTCAATTCCGTACAATGTTCGCAATATTTCTGGTATTTTCACAGATGATTAACGACATACCCAACCGTTTTCAGCAGAGGAGAACGGCTACCTGCTGCTGGTTCATGCAAGTCGGCTGGTGGGGCTCGCTGCCGGTGCGACATGTCTGGTCGCCGCGCAGTACAGCTATTGCCACAACCAATAAGACAGCAAGTACAACGGTTGCAGCAACACTAGACAGCTCATTCTGCTTGCATATCTGGACGAGTACAACAGTGGACGGTAGAAAACAGGGCCATAATACATTTGGAGCATTGATGTTACCATCGTGTTTTTCTCGTCAAGACGCGTTGAATCACAAACGTAATGACTTTGAAAAGTCAATTTCGCAATTTGACCTGGCCAAAGTAGATAATGATGAATGATGTTGCATACCAGTTGATGCGCCTTGACAATACAAACAAATTGCTTCCACCTACGTGTTAATTTCTCTTCTGTCAAAACTTATTGGCAAGGAAGTGTTTGTGACCTCAGCAGCACATTGCAGGAGTCACTGATCATAATTAGCGTTTGGGGCATCAAAAATGGCCTACAAAAACATGGTCCTAAAATAATAAGACTGATCAGGTAGATATCTTCTGAGTAAGAAGCCAGTAAACATGCCGACGGCGGTTTAACGTCGGCTGGACGTCGTATATGTCCGCCTATACCGACGCCCAGCCAAGGTCTAGCCGACGTCGTCCGGACCTCGACTGGACCTCGGCATATAGGCGGAAATATCTGACGTGTAGCCGACGTTGGGCCGACATCGGGCCGACGCCGGCATGCCACTGCTGAGATGCCGACATCTTTTGACATCGGCCCGACATCGAAATGTTTATTGGGATGGATTTGAATTTTTTCATTGACTCAAACACATGTTCCAGCGCTTCCATTTTTGGAAGAGGCGCTGCCAAAAATGGATACGGAACTTAGGAAAACGAATTTATTTTTGAGGGCAGGTATTTATTTCAAAATTTGAGAAATCAAACATTTCGATACTCCAGACGCAAGAGCTCATTTTATTTGCTCCACTGGTTAATAATACCGTCGATATGTCAGCGGTTCTATTATTGGATGAAGTGTTTTTTTTTTAAACAAATCTGTCATTTTTAAAGCGTTTCAACAAATAGAAACGTTTCTAAAAATGATTCGTAGATACCATATTCGTAGCTCGACTGATATAGTAAATTTCATACCCCACTTGTGCCGAAATACTTAGTTGGGACATCGGTCCGTGCTTAAATTTTCCGCCCTCGACCTTTGGTCTGGGAAAGGAATGTTCAGCTCGGACCTCGGTACCAAATGATTTTTTCCTGGCCCCGTGAGGTAGTATATAATAATAACACACGGGACCGGAAAATAATTATTTGGGACCGAGGTACGAACTGAATATTCCGCCCAAGACCGAAGGTCCGGGGCGGAAAACTAAATGCTTGGACCAAGGTCACAAATAATTATTCCTGCCCAAGTGTGGTATGAAATTTACCATATGCCGCTGAGCAGAATTTGTTCACTCTTTATACTATTTCCACGAAATTTTGGAAAACATTTCGGCCCGGGGCAAAACAAATCCCAGATCAAATAATATTGAGCTGCAAATATGTTATACCGCACTCACGTGCTAACGTTAAAGGGATATCTTGGCATATGATATTATGAATTACCATATGCCGAGATATCCCTTTAACGCTAGCACGTGAGGGCGGTATAACATTTCAGCTTAATGCTCAATCTGGGAAAACATTTCTGCCCCGGGCCGAAATGTTTTTCCAAATCTCGTACACATAGTACCAGTAAGACGCCTTAACCCGCGAGTCACTGGGGGGCTTTTTTAGCCCCCCCCCCTGAGGAATATCTAAAATATCTAACGAAAAGATGCAGCTATCAACTCCAAACTTCTAGTACCTGACCGGGCATCTTTTTCACACCCTTTGCATATATTTTTTAATTTCGTCAGATTTTTTAAAGTTAAAGCTAAGTTAGTGACGTCACTACACACGATTTTGACACCAAAATCAGATAAACGTTAGGAGACTACGAATGTCATGTAATAGACAAAATGGAATCCGAAAAAAGGAGAAGATAGCAAATGTCAAGGGCTACAATATGGCAATCTCATATCTTTGAAAAAAGTGATTTTTGACCCCACAATTGTCAAAAATTTACTTTTTTGAAAAAACGACCAAAAATCAAAACTTTTAAAGGTATTCAAAAACCGGAATATATGTAAAATAACTATACATATTCAACAACTATACCAATTTTCAAAATTATGTCTGAATTTTCGACTGAGTGATGACATCTAAGGTATGGGTAACAAGCGACGTCAAATTTTGAAATTTTATTTTTTGTCCTTTTTTGACCAGATACAGACAAATAAAGAGCAGCACTGTATGTGTAAGATAAAACCGGTCTAGAAAAATGTATTTATTTACTGTATTAATCAATTTCAAATTTTGACCGTATGTGACATGACTTTGACCTTTACTTGACCTTTCATTCACGTACCTTAAATCAGGTGGTAAAATG